>QODF01000003.1:1617057-1735716 GCA_024372805.1 Oostethus manadensis | reverse complement strand
CTAAAGTCGATTCTGAAATCAAAATAGTGATACTTTTGATACTTCAGGTATATGATTTTGTACTTTATTTTATCTGATGTTGTAAATTAGCTTGGCTATATTGTAAATCACTACCTCAATATAATTCATAGTTTAAAATAAATCAATAAATTATTATTCTTTATGCTATGATTTGAAATTCTATACTCTATGTATTAAAATTTACCAGACAGATCGGGTAAATTTGCACATTGTATTGAATTGGTACCGCAAATACCAGCTTGAGTTTTACCCAGTATCAAATCAGAACTGAAATCAATGATATTGCACGTCATAGGAGCACAGCAGCAGTCTTTACTTCCGTAAACGCATGGAATTGCGCCGGATGTCATGCTTCTGTGCATGCATGTCAATTTCCAGGCGCATTGCGTTCACATTACAAGTCGCATTTTATAAAAAATTGGATTTTAAACAAAAACTCAGAATTGGGAATCCTACCCAGCAGTGTGAACGCAGCCCACGTCTCAACAATTACTGCTAGTTTAAAAAAAACGGAATTAAAAATGCGTAACAAGAGATACTGTAGCTAGCTTATGCAGTGAAGAAAAGGCAAAACAGAATGAAGAAAAAGGGAAGAGTTAAAAAAATATATATAATTCAATTTATAAATTAAATGTATAATTAATTATAATAAAATAAACATATAACACACATAAATCATTAGAAAGCTAAATAAATGAAATGTTTTACTTTTGTTTTAATGTGTACATTTAATAATAAAAAAAAGCAATTAAAAGTGATTGAATAAATAAACCAACACGGGTGTACGATGGTGTGCAAACATATTTCACATGTAGGAACACGATAATCACCAAGCTAAATGCACTGTTACTGAGTACAGAAACATCATTGGAGTCTCATTACGTTTACATTATAATCCAAACACACTGACAGTAAAGCAATATCATGAGTGCTTCTAATGAATGATTCATTACGACACAAAGACTTGATGGGCTGACTCTTTTCTGTCGACTGCGGTTTTATTATTTCAAACCATATATCATTTTCTATCAGAACATCTTTGTAGCTAGTTAATGCTGGTAATGCTAGTGTAGCTAGTGAAGGCTGGATTAAATTTACCCGCGACAACTATCCATTCATTCATTCATTTTCTATACCGCTTATCCTCATTAGGGTCGCGGGAAGGCTGGAGCCTATCCCAGCAGACTTTGGGCGAGAGGCGGGGCACACCCTGGACTGGTCGCCAGCCAATCGCAGTTGGCTACAACTACCTTATGCTATTCTGCCCAAACAAATGAAAAATCTAAATATAGATCAATAAATAATTATGTAATGTTCAGAGTGGTGGTCACTTACCTCTGGAGCTCTGACACCCATGCTACAGCTCTACAAAGTACAGATAGACAAACGAACGTGAACCCCCCCCCCACATTCCAGCAAGCATTTCTCAAGGGAAAGCACTACAGAAAGCAAACTTGTAGAGGACTTACGAGTAGTCAGTGTACAGCTTGCATAACAGTATAGCTTTATGGTCAACACATATAATTGTCTTAATAGGTGGCTACACAAGTTATCTTGCTCGCAGCCAAGCAAGGATGCGGTGGCTTCCTGGTCTGCGGCTGCATGAGTGCTCCCGTCACTGGGGAGTGTACATGTACCTTGACATTCTGGAGAAGAAGAAAAAATGGCCCACGTGGCAGTTTCCCAACATGAGAAGGAGCCCGGACACACCTCTGAGATGACAGCTGCCTTGAAGGTGGACTGTCCGAGGATGTCCCAGTTGAGCACCTGTGAGGCATCCCCAATTAGAAGGAAGGAAGGAAGGTGGAGGAATGCAAGATAGTTTAACATCTGCCAGCCCCGCCAACAGCGTTATACGGAGGAGTGGAAGTTATTTGACAGCCCATCAGTGCATTATCTTTGCAAAGGCAGGTTTCGTGCTGGCCTCTTATAAAACTGTACAGTTATGTAGCATTTCTTGGACACCGTGCAAATGCCTTCATAACACTTCTAATACCACATGGAAGTAAAGCACACGCGAATGCAAGACGTGTGCAAGAGCCCGCACTTTGAGGAGGGGAGGTGTCTTGTTGCACGACGACCGCCATTACAATGCCTTGCGTGTGTGTGGGGGGGGGAGAGAGAGAGAGAGAGAGAGAGAGAGTGTGTGTGGTGGCTGTCTTTGTATGTGCGCGCGCAGACCCCACGCACGCCCCCACCCCCCACACCATTCCACCACTTTCTTATTCAGCAAGCTGGTGGCAGGATCGCACGGCGCCGAATCCACGCAAAGCTGCAGCATCCCCGCAGACGAGCGTCGCTTTTGTGCAGGAAATCGGCGCATTTGTGGCTGGAGTGCGTGCGTGCGTGCGTGCGTGCGTGCGTGCGTGGGCGCGTGCGACCGCAGGAGGACGTGTCGTAACGATACAGAACTGAAAGGAAGGAAGGAAGGCTTTTTTTCACGCTCACACAGAAGCCTGCTTGTGGCGGTTCTCCTCCTGCCCCCGCTGCTGGAGTCAAAGGAAGACTTCTGCACGCCACGAAGGAAGGGTTGTTTTTGGGGCAGGGGGAAATCCCGAAAGCGACGGAGGGATTAGAAGCATTTCTGGCCGGCTCACATTGTGCGGCGGCGCTAAGAAAGGCGGCTATAAATAGCTCCGTGCGATTTCTGCCAAACTATACCAAGTGGTGCATGGGCTTGTGAGAGGCAAGCACACGCGTGGAATACCCTACTTTTTTGGAACGTGGAAGAAGTTTGGAGTTTTTCTTAATAATCGCGCGCGCCTGCGTGTGTGTGTGTGGTGTTTGCAGCCATGGATTATTATTATTATGATTATCATTATGATCTTCATCTCAGGCTGATCTTCTCTAAATGGCGTGGATGTGTCCGCCTGACCTGGATTGGGGTCTTGTTTTGATCCCCGTGTGGATTTATTCTCACATCGCATTCGGTCATGGGCTCATTCTTCACTCTGAATACGCCCATTTGCTTCTAAAGGCAGCCTTCCTCCTATTTATCTGGACCTCTGGCGAGGTTTCTAGCCTACCTTTTGTGTGTGTGTGTGTGTGCGCGCGCGCGGAGTGGACCCACTCAGGACGGACGGGACCCCCTTTATTTGGTGTGGGGTGTTGATGTAGGATTTCGACATGCCCAACGCTGAGGAGCCAAAGCTGGCACCAGTATGACGACAACGACGAACTGGGTGGCGAACGGGGCAAGCCTTGAGGACTGCCACTCCAACATCTTCTCTCTGGTAGGGCACCCCTCACTTCAGTTCTGTTCCACTTGAAAAAAAAGAACACACGTTTCAATACTCGAAGCACACCTTTTGTTTGCTGAATTTTTAAAAATAATTGAATTGCAAATATGGTTTCTTTTGATTGACAACTTTTTACAAATGCATTTGTTGCTTCTGTTTTACATGTTTTTCATTTTTGAATGTATTTTCTGTATTGCATGGCGATTTTCAGTTTCATTTTTCATTGAAATGGCTGTTACATTATACTCTTCTAATGTAATTGTATATATTTTCTATTCTATCTATATTTTCATTGATTAATACATGCACAGGTTTGAATCATTCGGCACCTTACAGCACAGGTGGTACACTCAGCGCCCGGGGGCCAAATGTGGCCGCTACTTGGTAAAGAACAGGTTGGCAGTGATTTGGGCATTGAAGTGATCAACTATTGCTGTGGTGTCGCTGAACGTAAGTGGCGACAGTATTATACATAGCACTAATTTCACACCCATGTTACTCAAAGTTACTATTGTTACTCAAAGTACCAATAGTTGCACTGTCCACGACTAAAAGCAACATTACTTGGACATTTATGATTGCATGCCTGTTCAAAATAACACCTTAGGGAGGCATGAGACTGTCAAAGACAGCAATTCTAACTACAACAAAGCATGTTGTAAAGTTGGCTTTGAGTTTTGGCACCCTGTGCAGTTTTGTTGACACCCCTGGCTCACAGCATATTGTCTGGAGGTGTCCCTTCTCCTTCAAAAAAACATAGTGACAGCAGTGCTAATCATGAAGAAAACAGGCTTTGATGTAAATGCTTGTGGTTTTTAAAAGTATACACTATAAAGCATTTTGCTGTACACCTTACATCATGTTGTCCTGGAGCTGTCCCTTCTCCTTCATGGGTCCCTGGTACTAGAAGAAAATGCTACAGCCTTGCAAAACTGCAAGAAAACAGACATGGGTTTGATGTGAATGCTTGTATTTTGTTTTTTCATATACAATGCAGAGCATTTTGCCGCACAAAGCACCAATCTAAATACATTGACATCTTACATCATGGTGTCCTAGGGGTGACCCTTCCCCTTCATAGGTCCCTGGTGCCCCCCAAAAACTCAGCTAGTGTACATTCTGTGCAAAAGATGATGACAAGTTTTACAACAAAGAGCATTGTTGTACCAAATGCAAAATCTAAATACTTTGACAACTTACATCATGGCTGCCTTCAATTCCTTTGTGGAACCCCAGGTACCACACAAAACTCAGCCAGAACCCGGGAAAACATGAAGAAAACATAGTATTGATGTAAATGTTTTTTATAGCCAATACACAAATCAAAATCAATTGACACCTTACATCTTCATATGCATATGTTCATATGCGTCACGGGCCCCGGAACTATGCTACACCTCTGCAAAACATGGCAAAAACAGACGGCTTATTTATTTTTTGTAAATATATAATACAGAGCATTTGATGCACAATTGACAAAACGATTTGGCACCTTATGTCACGGTGCCCTTATGTCCCTTGCCTTCCCTGGCCCCCGGTGCCACAAAATACTCAGCTACACCCCTACGAAAGAAAGGCAATGTAGGACAGTTCTTAAGTACACCTCTACACTGGTTGTAAAACTGTACTGCATCCTGGGGTGTTTCTAAACCTTGTTACTACAAGCTACAAAAGAGGGTCCCAGCATATAAAACACCCCCCGCACTTTGTTTGTATGTACATTTGTGTGCTGTAATGACAGAGCAAATTTATTTTTTCTTTGTCGTTGCTTTTTGTATCGTTGTGAAGTATTTGAAATATCACTTATCCATACTAAAAATATTAGAAACACCTCCCAGTATGATGTAGTGTACTTGTACAACACAAATTACAATCATATACTGTATATAATGATAAATTAATATCTCTCTGGCAAATATTATTTGTATTCATTTACATGAGAGGGGCAAATTGTTTACTATACTCCAAGGTCTTCATCAATAACTTATGCTACACTTAAAAAAAAGAGCGAGCAAAGCTAAAACCAGCTGTAGCAGAGCACAAACACAACCCTTAATGATGCAAATGTACGTTTAGGCAGCTTTCTTTGCAGGTAAGCACCATTTACGCTCACACAGTGTAGCATCACTACCCTCCCTTACAATAATCATGTCACCGCACAATGCGTAGTGGCGGCTGCCTCTGTCAAATATTTCTCCCAGGCATAATGATTTCCTCATCTTCAATATTGTAATGTGTCAAGCTACACAAACGGCTTACCAGCTCATAAATCAGAGGATTGTGGGAGCCGAGGAGCATTCAAAAGCTTTTCACTCCTCCTCCTCCTTCTTCTACTCCATCCTCCCATCAACCTTTCAGATAAAAGCTGATAAAATGTTAATGTTACCCTCACTAAGATTGGCGGAGGACACGCACGGTGGGGGGGCTCATGAGGCGGATAGGGGGTTGTTTTGGGTGAAATTTGTGTGACTTTGGCAAAATGTTATTCGGGAGGTGGTTGCGATGTCTTTTGGAGAAAGAGAAGCAGCGTGCTAACTGTCCTGCTCCCTGCAGGCAGCCAAGTGGAAAGGCATGCAGTAGACGGGAGTCCAGACAACAACACTGAGGTCCCGAGGGCTTTTTTTTTGTTTTTTTTCAGTGACCTTGCACCCTGCAAGTCACAACTAAAGCTGCAATTACACAATACTTTAGGAGTAGGTGGGACAGGGGCAGTCGGGCTTTTGAATATGCGACTATCAGGTCAAGAAAGAGTGAGTAGGAGGATTAATTAAAACCCCTCCTGAAGACTTAGACAGTGTCTTGAACTCTTTAGATGGGACTACCAATGCAGTGATAGCGATGTACTCTGGAATATGCTCTGCTGCTCTCCAGGTATTTGTTATATTTTTTTCCATTTTGTCGGTTTCTGTTTGGACTTCTGTCTCTGAAACCTGGATTATGCTCCTGTGTCGAGGCACCATCATACGCTACACCCTTTCTCCTCCCCTGCAAACCCTCTTGTGTTGCATGACGCTCACCTCCAAAAATGTACCTTCCAACTAACTTATTTCTAGAAGTGTGTTGTTTTCCGTGTGTATACGACTGTGTACGAGGGTATACGCGCCACGTGCTCATTATTTAAGAAGCTAACTAACTAGCAGGCATCCAAACAATAGTACGCACCCTCACATGTTTTCACTTGTGGAGGTAATCATCCTCAAGTAAAGTGATTCGGAAAAACAAAACAGTTGTGTTTTTGAGTAAACACCTGCTCACTAACTAACAGCAATCGTAATCAAGGCGCCCTGGATGTAATCATTAAATGAAACCAATTGAAGCTGATCACCATTGCATTTTCATGCATAGTGCAGGTAAGAATGATGCAAAAACAAATCAGTCGAGTAGTTTTACTACTAACGAACAATCAAACCGCCTGAAACGGAACGGAAATCATAATACTTCTTCTGGCCCAAAAACAGAGAAATTATTGGGATGTGCCTTGCTGGAGGAAATCTTGGTCTACAGAATTACCATTACAAGATGTAATTTTTCCTTCTAACTAACTATAAAACTAATTAAATAATACAACTGTCCCTCATTTATCGCAGGTAATTGGACCTGACTGCAATAAGTGAATTTTCTTGTAATAGGATTCAGTAATAATAAATAGATAATTTTGTTTTTTTTTTTAACCATTATTAGAGCCCTGCAGACATGAAATAGCGCCCCTATAGTCACCTTTACACTCCTATTATACTTTGTTTACACCACATTGCTACTGCGCGGGCTATGGATCACTGCAGGCGCATAGCTTGCTAGCGAGTTAACCAAACATAAGAAAGGCTTTCAAATTTAGTGGGGAAGAAGGACAAAGTAAGAAGCCAAAATCTTAACACTTCTACATAGAACGAGAGGAGAACTTTTTTTACTCGATTATGTCCAGCATGCCATGGCTGACTACATGCAGTGTTAAGGTAAGGCCATGTAATGGTATGTCTCAGCAATGCTTTCTGTCATTACTGACGCCTAGTGACAACAATAGTAAATAAGCACATTATTCAGTGGTCAATTAAAACAAAGCATTATGGTCTTTGTGTACCAGATGAATGGATGACAGGCTAATGATGCAGTGTTTTTGGAGTGGTGAGTGTGGAGTACAAAATATACAAGCGATGCGTTGGTGTTGTGTCATAAAGAGACACAATGGAAGGATGCATTGTTGGAATTGACCACATGTGATCAGGATGCGGTGAAAAGTGGTGAACTGTATAGCGGATGCCTCTCTTAAGCACGGTCTGGGCATTTCTTGACCTCTGCCATGTTGGAGCATAAAAAAGGTCCTGGCTAAGCAGTCTGACAACCTGTTTAACTGCATTCCAGCATGCACTAACCTTGCTGCTCGCTGCTGGTTTACTGCCTGCTAAAAAAAGTGCCACTTGCATCATCATCATAAGAAATAACCACTAAAGGGGGTAAAAAAAGACGCGGTGGGACTTCACAATGCAGATCAGGGTTGATATCTGTCTGTCGGCGACGTCACACACACTGCATCAACACACATCACATCATGGTGGCCACAAAACAACTGTCTTGTGTGCCGATGATTATCCATCTGTGACGGGACACAAACGAGTCCCGGGTAGGACGTGAGCTGGCAGGCGACGGAGGAGGGGTGGAGGACGAGACGGGGGAAAGGTTTTTTTTTCACAGAGAGGCAAAGAGAGAACGAGCGAGAGAGAGACTGCAGTGGAATCTGTTTTCATTTTAGGAAAGTATTATGACTGATGTGCATTTCCTGACTGCTGGCCTCAGCAGAGAGAGAGAGCGAGAGAGAGTGAGAGTCACATGGAGTGAGAGAAAATTAAAGAGCGAGGGAGCATAATGAGAGAGAGAGAGAGGAGAAAAACATAGAGAGAGAGGGAGAGCAGTCATCTGTCTGTGGACATGTGCAGCTTATTGTAAGAGTGACTCAAGCTAAGCAAAGGCGTGGACCATAAAAAAAGAGCCTCAGCACACAAGAAAACCTCCACTCGGCTGTGACACAACATTAGGCACACCCACACAATGCAATACAACAAGAAATCATACTTTACAAAGATACTTTTTTAAATTTTATTATTTGTATTATTTTATTTTTAATTTCTATTTTAGGGGCTAAGTTTGCAGGACGTGTAACTGCACTGCATCACACGGAGAGCTGTTTCTAATATATTTAGACAGTATACCTTAAGGTGCCCTGTTATGCAACATTGAGTGTGCATGATGTTTTTACTGTAATATGTGTCCCTAGAGCCTGCTTATGAGCACCAAACGTGAGAAAGATGACTTGATAACACCTCTGACACGCGTATTTGTCCACCCCTTAACAGAGCACAGCTTTGTAAAAAATGGACATACCCTAAAATAAACTGGCCGTCACCTACAGACAAGGGAGCTCTAAATGTGAGCAATTTCTTTTTCTTCAGCGAATAGGCTAACCTTGCATGACGTTACTGTTAAAATGTGACTGGAAATCACATAGCTATGCTGGTGCTGCTAGCATCTGTGTTCTCCTGTCCCACTTCAACCCTACGTTGTTGTATGTGACATCTGTTTCAAGTGCAGAGTAAAATTGCAAGAATTTGCATTTTGCATTGTTGAATTTTAAGTAGAGCTTCAAAGTACCAAAAGAAGAAATGGAAGTAAAACTAAATATTTTTTGAGTAAGCAGTTTATTGCAAACACACATTAAAGTGAAATAGGCTGTTCATCAGCTGATAAAAGTTTAAGACCACCCTAACAAGCCACCCTAAAACAAAAAACATTTTCAAAAAATAACTCAGTTACGAGTAGCTGCGCCATTTTTGTTAATTACATCAAAAATTGTTTTAGGCATACTTGATCCCAGTGTTTCCAGGAGGCTTGTGGGAATGTATCTCTAGGTGGTGAAGATGGCATCACAGAGGGCATACACTCTCTGAAACTGACGTCCATTTTTGTAAACTTTCCCTGCCACCCTTCCCAAGATGTTCCCAATTGTACTTAGATCAAGGCGACACGCAGCATGGTTAAAGGAGTCAGGTTATTCCCGTGGAAGTATTCCATTGTCAGGCATGCATTGTGAACTGCAGTGTCGTCCTGTTCAAAAAGCCAATCATTACCACAGATGAGAGCCTTCGGTCATGAAAAATGCCCTTTGCAACATCTCCACATAGCCAAATGTGACAATATGACAACCTGGAGATCCTTTGTTACAACAAAGGAAAATGCACCGATGCAGAGTCCGCATCACTGCAGACGCCGCGCCGATCCGCGCGTGGTAAAAAAAGTACCTCTTGTTTATGAGTGAGGGAAGGATGGAATGTGAGAAGTTTGTAGCAATAAGCTGAAAAGTTGGTCAACTTTGAGATTCCACACGCTACCAACTAAACAACGGGACAGACTGCTGTTAGTGATTGTTTTCATTATACTGTTATCCATGATACGCTAAGGGGGGTCAGAGGCCATCTTACCTGATAATGTGTAACTCATTCTCCATTCATTCGGGCTCAAAAGATAAGCTTCTGATTCCTCGTTTGTTCCAAAGTAGGCATCTGCGGCGACTCTCATGATAAGTAATATGACAGACATGCGGTTTGAATGCTGCTGTTGCTGACGGACGTAGCTTTAGTTACTATCAGTGTGCCTAGGAATTAAGTAATGGTAATGTTTGAAAGCATTAAACGAAGACAAAATACTGTAAGTCGTTATCATTGAATGTACCTATTAATGCATGATCACAGCATGTACAGAATATAGGAGAAATATATATGAGAAATATACTAGGAGAAAATAGGAGAGGACATGTAAAAAGTGGATCAACATTCTCCGTGGACACGCACTCAGACAAGCATGGACAAACAGCTTCCTAGCATTAAAGCGACAGACACACAAAACGGCGTGTTCCCAGTAGGGCTTACTAAATGCACTTTTAAACTGAACTCCAGCATCAAGGCTACAGAGTTTGGCCAACACACTTCCAATACTCTATTGTATGACCTTAATCTTTTACAGTGTATCTAACTGTTTGTGCAGGTGTATGTAATGAAGTGACCACTCAGTGGTAAACGCCAACACCCAGGAGGCTACCTTCAAATATTTAAAAGCACCCACATACAGTATGTATATCATATTGGAAACACACTAAATCTGCCAGCCACACTTGCTCATACACGCGGCTTATATGTTTTATGGACCTGATGGAGGGGGTGCTGTGAAATCATCTTCCCCTGTCAAGGGCAGACTCCAGCTTGTGCAAACACAGGTAGAATGCAGACTCCTTAATTAGAGGACGTCTTGTGTCCACCCTCTCCTCAACAGGCCTGGAGTGCACCGCTGGTAATTAAAGTGTCCTCGAGTGGAGGTCTAAATGTGATCAACTAAGAGGCGCATCATTAGCACAAACTGTATTCCAATAGAGATCCCGCCTTTCTAATAATGATGTGATGGTCCAGCATGAAAATAAAGTGCTAAGCTATGCAGCTGTGGGAGCGCCATTAGTGGCGGCGTCTTGATTTATGGCGGTAGAGTCTTGTAGGGAGACGCAGGTGATCAGGAATGGTGTCTTTTTTTTTTGTCTCTTTGTGTTTGCCTTTTATTTATTAAGAGTGGTGGCTATTGCCTAAACAAGAATTTAGTAAGATGTGCTGCATGGAAAACGCTATATTTTGCCATAATTTGAAAACACTTGGGGGATTATTTTTTGGTTTTTGGTACAAACATTTATTTTTCTCTGTAAATGGTTTTTACCATTTTTACCAGATATGTGACAATGCAGGTCAAATGCACAGCATTCATGTATTACTGGTAAAGAAGGCCACATTCAAAAGCAGCTCTCTGTACTCTCCTTTTATACACGCATTTCGCCTGGAGATTAATAAAGTATCTATCTATATACATTTCTTACACGTTTATGATTTTATAACTGATTGTGGTTTTTTTTGTCAAGGATTGAGATTTTGCACGTTATTTGGCAGTCCTTGAACGCACCATAGTTGCTGTGAGAGTGAAACTTGTTTATAACAAACCAGCCTCAAAACGTGCAGTGAGGTGAACACGTGTTACTACAGTATATGATCCTACATTATTGGAATTACAACATGCATACATGGTGTGGATTAGGTAGATGCCAGCTGGGACGATGCAGGGGCCCGTACAACCGCTATCTGCTTCAGTGTGAGGTGGCCCCACCACAGACGTAAGCATGGTTGTTACCTAAGCCTGTGATTCCAATTATTCAGATGATCATTATCTTAGACTCATATATCATTAGTGGTGAATACCAATACATTTTATAGTTTAAAATGCTTTTAAAAGTATGTGAGGTCAAACCCCTATTATGAATTTTGCATTTAGCATGTTCGTTACAAATGGCAAGAGACGGTTCTGGAAATAAAGCTAATCTTAATAATTGCAACAGTCACTTTGTTTGCAATTGTTGATCGGGGGAGAACGTAAACGTCAAGCTTACAAGAGAGTTTTCAGGGGGAGAAGCGATCTGTGTGTTAAAAATAGACATTTATGGGCGTCACAATTACAGTACTTTCAGATTTTTGCCATTTGCCGCAAAAAGTGTATAGTGTAACAAAATCGGGCTTATTGGTGTTGCTATTATTATAACAAACACATTTTTTCAAACTCATTTTATTAGTATTGTATTATTGTTGTTATTATTATTAGTAGTATCTGTGCCAGTATTGGCATCACAAACTAAACTATTCATTTGATCTTTTTACATATAAATACTACAATCCACAATGATTTTTCTGATGTCACCATGCATTCCAAAATGTGTAAAAAAAAAAAAAACAGGAACTATTGATGAGTGACTTATAGTTGATACATCAACCCAGATCTATAATGTGAATCATTTTAAATCTTGTTAACTGACAATCCTATTTTAACCATGTTGGGAAATTGCTGCTAAAAACACCATACACTTTTTCTAAGCAACCCAGTATTTTAAAGCCAGTCGGTTGACATCTGACATTGAAACCACGACAGCGTCCTCTAACTAAGGTCAGAACCGCTCCAGCTTTCCTTACGCATTGCCTCCATCTGGCCACTGAACCTCTCGCAAGCTCGCCTGACTCTGTTGACAGCCACAGCGGTGGCGTCACCTTCAGCAGTCTCTCTGTGGCGCCTCCCCCTAATCTGCCCCTGTCACTGCTGCCAGAAGCCGTTGTCATCACAGTGGTGACTTGACCCGCCACTACAGGCTCACCTGTGTCGATATGCCATGCTGCGTGTCACTATAGTGCAGCAATACACAGTGGAGGCTGCTGTGTGATACTCTAACTGTAAGTGAGCTTTGTTGTTGTGGGTGGGGCGGCTGCTCTCGAACAAAAAGAAGCAGGAATACTCACTCACTCATGCTTTTTTCTTAACCGTACAATCTCCCTTCTAGTTACCTTCGCAAAAGAAGTCATGCTTTTATTGATGTTTATTAGCAGGCATTGACGATGTTAGTTAAGGTCATCATTTTTACACCGGAAAATACGGGAGCCCATAGACCTATGTACAACATTTTTTTAAATCTGTGTTCATTATAGGGAAAAAATCTGGTACCGATATCTACTGATATTATGCCAATATTATGCCAATATTGGGCTGATAATATTGGTAGAGCAGACCATCAATGACATGGCGAAGGGGTTGATTAAATAGACTCTTCTTCTTCCTACTTCCTACATGTTGAATTCTGCAAACCTGAAATGTACTTCAATGTGATTTTGTTCAGCATATTGAAAATAAACTAAACAATCATAACCGGAGAGTGAATGCTGGCGAGTTTATTTACCTAAACCGAGAAAAGGATGGAGCGTTAATTGGAAGCAGGCAACAGATGGACAGAGGCTTAAATGTTTTGATTTTTTTTTTACGTTGATTGATTTACCTGATGTAGCTCTCTTTAACCACGTGGTTTTTAATTACCAAGAATTTTGCAACACAGCAGCATCAGAACCAATGTTGTAATAGTGGCAAGAAGCCATTTGCTGAGCCAGCATTAATCCCGTTGATGAGTTAATGGTAAACAATTTCACACCAACAGCTTAATAGCATAACACATATTTTAAAGCGCATGCAGAGCTACATACTGTACATGTTGGATGCTGACCACTCATGAGTGTTCAGTTACAGCTACTGCCATCTTGTGGAGTTGATAATAAACTGCATCAGCATCAGGAGGTTGCCTACAGCCACCAATGTCAATATTTGTTGACCCGGCATTAATTACAGACCTCAGCAGTTGTTGCATTTGAGACCATACACCCGGCAACTATAGCAGACTCTGAATGGACCCGTCAATTGGAACACTTGCGGTACCTATGAAGGCGTGGTACTGGTCTTGGTGGAGGTCTTTGGTCTCCCGAGTGCCATTCCAGTGCTGTCTTGGATCTTATCTGAGCCATGGAGGTGAAGAAGAGTTCAAAGGCACACAAAAGGAGGAATGGACCCCTTAAGGCGGGGAGGGAGGGGGCCATTGTAGGGTTCTCGTGTTGGAAACTAGGTCTGGATGAGTATTTTGGAGCCCAGTGGCTGGAGTGTGAAATATGTAAGGCCCGTGGTGCCAGCTGTGTTCTATTCTTAGCGCCCGCTGGTGTTGGAGCATGTGTTCCGGGGCGACAGGAGGCTGAGCAGGCAACGCTGGATTGGCAGGGAGCGACTCTAGTAGCTGGCTCTTGGAAAGTTAGTTTGGCAGGCTGGCAAAAGACTGGCAGATAGAGTCCTGGATGGATAGATTAGACACATCATTGTCACGCTGCTGCTGCTTCTGCTGCTGCTTCTGCTGCTGCTGCTCTTATTTATGATGAATTTAGCTGTTATGTTTCATCAGGGGGATGTTCTTGTTATCTCAGGCAGAGACACTCCACCTGGCTCAGACGCATCTCCATGGATTATTCTGCCTTCCAGTACATTTTGAACGCTTGTCGGGTTGCATGTGCTCTGCTTTGAAAGCCACTGATGAAATTCTGGAAAACATAAACGCTATAACAGTTGTCTTTTAATCTGTGTGGGTTTGCTTGTGTGCAATATCTTGTCTGTAGTTATATCAATTTGGATTCTTTAAAATGGGCATTTTTGTATTAAATCAGGGAAAGGTGTCAAAATAATGGCATAATTTAACGTTTAAGCGATTATAGATGAATCCGCTGTGTGAAATTGATACACTTTGAATTGACTTGGGCAATTGAGGCAAAACAGACATTTCTTGGCAGAAGCTGCTGATTTAGTCTCAACCAACATAATGAACTGAATATAAAACATTCCTTGACAAAATACACTGACACCTTGGCTGACATGTATTGTTAATGTATTGAAAAACGTGTGCAAAAATGTTGCCTCAGCTGGCATATATTTCTTGGTTAGCGTGCAGGATGGCGCACGTTTTGTCGTATTATTAATACACTTTGTGAGTCCATCTGTGTTTCCAACATATTTTTATTACAAAGATTCCCACTTAGCAATGTGACGTCATTGTCCTCCGGCTCTGCCGCCCGTGTATGATGTCGTTAGTGGGTGACTTTGTAGTTCTTTGTAAACTAACACCGTTACGCCACAAGTCTGTCAGATTCCTATTGATCACGGCTGCAAAATAACCCGCATGGAGGCAAGAAAGTCCCAGAAGTTGAGAAACACATTTTCATTAATTAATAATTGAAAATATTAATAGAAATAACTCATAGCGAAACACAAAGGTGATGTCCGTGTGTATGTCTGCTCGTTTTTTCTGCCTCACAGCCGTCAACAATTAAGTCTTCAATCATGGCCAAAGTGACGTTAACTGGTTATTTATCTTTTACGTTTGTCATTTATATGCATTTTGAATTGTTTTCTGCGCGTAAAATTATAATTGTATAACTATAAAAAAGTGATTTGTGCTAACATTTCATTGGATTGATTGGATTTGCCTCGTTTCTCATGGGAAAACTGTATTTTGTTAGAGTAAGTTCTGGTTTAATATCAGTGAAATAACAACCGATAGGTTGTAATAAAAAAGGTGTTGTTTCTTAGCGACTAGACAGTTGTTTGACGACTCCGCTCCATTGATCACCATTATCTTATAATTAGCATCATAACTCCTCTGTCGCTTGCTTCCTTGCCCAACCTTGGAGCCTGGTGTGTATGAGTGGCATGAAAGAAAGCTTTGACTATTTTTATTTTGCTCTAGCAGTTGGTTTGCATGTACTGTATAATTCTCTACACTCTGACTTGTTATTTTGAGACTTTATTTTGTACTATAAAGCCTTATATTCAGGTCAATGTGGTAATTTGCTGGCCAAACAAAGACCACATGACAACTATGTGAAGTTAAACTAAGGCAGTGGTTCTTTATCTTCTGACAGAAATGTTTTTGCGCCCCCCGATTTGAAATACTATTAAGGCACTGATAATCTATTCTAATCTTGATTTATTTGGACTGTACAGGCTGAACTGCAAACCGAAAAGAAACAAAATGGAAAGCTGTGAAGCATACACGCGTATTGAATAGTCAAAATGCCTGCTGAGTACGACAAATTCATACATGTTGGCAGGTCTCAACCGATACTGAAGGCCCTCGCAGCCTCTCTAACACTTCATCTAACAACACACCAAAAATGAATGATGGATTAAAATCCATCCATCTTTTATGCCGCTTGACCTCACTAGGGTTGCGGCGGTATGCTGGAGCCTATCAAAGGCACAGGAAAATCACATTGAAGCACTGAGGCATTTATTTTGCAGGTGAAAAGCCTTGGGGGAGGTCTTTTATCTTAGGGTTGCTCCGTTAAAGACTACAGCTCTGCTGACAATGACAATGTACTTTATTTAAGGGCTGCATTTGCAAGCTTGTAAGTGGCCACATATTTCCTGCAATCCCCAAACAGTGCTGCCAGGATCCCGACTGGCCGCCATCCAGAGCGCACTTAGGTTAAAAGTGCCTCCTCCTTTTTTATGTCCACCAAACGAGGGGAGAGACAGAGACAACATCACACTGTCTCGCTTGCTGCTGCAAGTTCTAATGATCGTCATGTGCTCATGTTCCGCTGAGAGATTATCTGTGACCAATCAGACGGCCTCTTGAGGGGAACAAACACATTGTGTGCAGACTGTTCATTCACAGCCGTTAGGGTCGCGTCCATGCGCTCATCTCAAATTAGATGATTTTTAAAATGTCTTTTATCTAATGGGAATTTGTTGAACTCAGTTTGAGTACATTTTGGTAAAAGTGGGCAGATGAGAACAATGTGACTTTATGTGTGATGATTACAGAAGACTGAGCTGAACGTGTCAGCGTTACAGCTGGTCAGGCGTTTCCAAATTGCGACCCGGGGGTCCTTCAGCCTGTTTTTTTTTTGCATCTGCGGCAATTTTTAAAAATACGGATAAGAAAAGAAAAAACATCATAAAAAAAACAAAAGGCATGAAAAGTGGAAATATTAATAGCCTTAATAACATTACTAACTATAATGTGTCACCTGTAACACAAAGCAGAGATGGAGGCTGTTTATATAGTAGAATTTAGCATACCTACATCGGATTATCTTTTTTAGAGCGTGTCAAGATGGCCTCATCATCCTTCCCATGGAATCTGTGAAGTCAGCCGCTTTTCCTCGATGCAAGTGGACTGTAACAGTCGCAAGTGAAACTACTTCATTTGCAGCAAAGAGTAAAGATATTGTACTGGTTTCATGCATATACCAGATAAGCAGTTTTCTTGTTGAGTTCAGACAAATTGTTGTATTGCACGTGTTATATAATAATAATTCCCTTTGTCACCTATAACACATAGCTGAATACAGTCCGTTTTCTATAATATAACTTAATATCATATCTCTGCTGGATTAGCCCTAGTAGAACATTTGAAATATGACAATTTGGACATTCCTGGCTCAGGGAGAATTGCAGTTTATTATCCTAGGGTATGTTCACATTTGTTATTGGTTTTGTTAAGGTAACAGCGTTTGCTCTGCTCCTGCTGTTTGTTTGGTCAAGTGTGAACACGATCATCTGAAGCGTTGGTGTGAACCAAACATACGGGCCGAGACTGCTTGGGAGATGAGTCTGCTTGCCAGTGAACTCTGGTGTACTTTGGTTTGCTTGAGGTCGAATGTGAAGGCTACATGTATGGAATCACAGGAGTTCCAAAATTAAAAGTAAATTCATGTGGAAATATAAGAAGAATCAACAATACAAAAATATACAAATTTAGTCATTTTTTCAACATTTAAACATAGCTGCTACATAGTCACTGGAAGCAGGGATCGTGTGATCAGGTATGGACCAGCCACCCCGACTTTTGCCTTTTGTCATCAGCTGGAGCCATCCGGTAAATGCAGTGACAACAAATGGAAAAGACAAAGACAAAACAGGGAAGTAAAGGCCAAAATGGAAAAAACAAGACAATACAGAAAAAGCAAAGACAAAATGCAAAAATAATATGACCACATTTGTATATTTTTGTATTATTGATTCTGTTTATTTTCCACGTTTTTCCTCTGTTTTGGCACTCCTGTGATTCTATATTATATCTCTATATAGATATGGATGTAGGGGTCTGTGTCTTACAGCACTTGTGTGTAAGACACAGACAGGGAAATGGCATACAGAAATGTTTTTTACGTAAAAGAAAATATGTCCAAAGTGGAGTCTCTTTGCTCTGTTCTTTCTTTATGTGTGTGTGAGATTGACGATCTAGTCTATTTTAGAAGCCTTTTGTGAAATTTAAGATGAAAATATAAAAATAACATACTTATTAAACCCAGCTGAAAGCATGTTGGTTTGGAATATTTGTGTTACAGCATGAAAACTGCCTTACTTCATGCATAGGTTCTTTATGTTAAAGCCAAGCCCACCAAAGTGCGCACTATTTTTTAGTTTTTAGGTCTGCACTAGAGTACTGAACCACAAGTGTGAATGTAGCCTTAAAGCAAACAACAGATTGCAGAGGAAGCCACCTTTTTCCTGTTCCAACCTGCCCAGGTGGAACCCCAGGGTGAAGTCGGTGGCCCGGCCGCGTCTACGTCCTGACAAACATATTCCCTCCCTTTTAAGTGTTGTCCATAGACAAATCAATTCAGCAGATTGCAAGCCAGGTTAGATATGTTTCATACCACTTATGCTCCATTTAGCCAATTTAGGGAACAATAACACTATTTACTACTTGGAGGCATCCAGGCAGCAGTACTTGGCTGACGAACACGGTGAATCATTAGAAGATTAAATCAGATTTTTGGCCTTTTTACTTCACTTAGTATCCAACTATAGATAAAGCTAGTTATATAGACGCTCACAGAGAGTACAAAACAAAAATGATAATAATAGTGCAAAGTTTGGATTCAAGTATTATTATTTTTTGTACTGTTGTGGTTGGTGTTATTTAGCTACTGAGAAGAAAAAGATTATTTCAGTATGAGTGTAAATTAAATATCATTGATGCAGTAAATGTCAAAGTTTTGGGCACAACACAACCTTATTAATAGGGCAAAAAATTCTACTAAGTAATCTTGACAAGGCACACCTGTGAAGTAAAAACCATTTCTGGTGACTACTTTGAGTTTGCAGCGGTATAAAAAAATGACAAGACATAAAATATACACTGCCTGGCCAAAAAATAGTTGCCGCCAAAAAAAAGGTCTAATATTTTGTTGGAGCGTCTTTGGCTTGGATTAGGGCACACATTTGCTGTGGTATTGTTTTGATAAGCTTCTGCACTGTCACAAGATTTTTCTCCATATAGTGTTGCATTCATTTTTCACCAAGATCTTGCATTGACGATGGTAGAGTCTGACCTCTGCGCAAAGCCTTTTCCAGCACGTCCCAAAGATCCTCAGTGGTGTTAATGTCTGGACTCCATGTGTGAAAATGATGTCTCATGCTCCCTGAACCACTCTTTCGCAATTGGAGCCCGATGGATCCTGGCGTTTTCATCTTGGAATAAGCCCGTGCCATCAGGGAAAAAAACAATCCATTGATGGAATAACCTGCTCGTTCCGTATATTCAGGTAGTCAGCTGACCTCATTCTTTGAGCACATAGTTTTGCTACCAACTGCAGCAACCTCCTACCTATTTGCTTAGTTAAATGCAGGTGGCATATTTTTAAGGGACATGAACAATGTACATAAATACTCATATTTGTAAATATAGTAATTATAGCTATTTGTGTTTCTTGTAGGAGGTAGATCTTTGGGACATTTAAAAGTAGCTCGCAGGCTGAAAAAGTGTGAGCATTCCTGGTAACAAACTAAATAGCCTTATCTCAAATATCTTATTTTCATGGCAGCTTGTCATTTCTGTCAAATATTCTATTGTGTGCTCTAGGTATTGAGCATGGTCGGGGAAATGATTGCTTTAATTATTTGTCTTGTTTTTATTTGCGTGAGCGTGCGACAGGTTTTGACTTTTTGGGCACATTGTAAACTGAATGGCTTTATTCATTTCTTATCTGTAGTGTAATAAAGCAATTAGCGTTTTGGTTACTGGAACCACAGAATTTGCTCATCTCAACCTTTGCTATGCCTTAAAAAAGATGACGCTTTGAAAGAACATAAGATCATTATAAATACCACCTAATTAACACTTTCTGAAGTTGCCATTTACTAATAGTCCAACATCCAAAGTTTTATCGTGGAGAATCAAACAGTAGAACAGAGCTCCTCGATGTGGGCACAAAATGCAATACCGAAAATAGACTCAAATATATTTTGTTCTTGCTTCATCTTTTTCCTTTGTTTGCAAGAAGAGAAGAATCCTGCAGATGTTGTATGTTGCTTAGCAACAGTTTTGTGCTTCTGTGTCTTCCATGGCTTTTTTCTGCAAATCTTTCTTTGTCTCTACTTCTTGTCTCCGCGCCTCGTCACAGTTAATTAAGTCACAGACGCTCGTGAAGCGGGCACTGGTTTATTTATTTGCACCTTAATTATTTAGGCTTCCGACCCTCCCGTAATGCTGGATTCGGTGGCTTTGTGTTGTTTTATATGTGTCGATGTTTTACAGCCGCCTGCTGCCCACCTCTTAATGTGTCAGGTGAGGAGCCTCCATCGAGCGTGATTGGCAGGCAGCTCTATCTGTCACTCAGCCCTGGGGACTCTGCCTGCTCTAATTAGGTCACTTGGCTTGCTCACCTCCCGCCGCTGCATGCTATGCTATACAGCACAGCACAGATCAAATAACACTGCCTTGTTTTGTGGGCTCGGGCGGAGGTGGCGGCACAAAGCGGAGGAAAAGCATCTGTTTAGTGCCTGCAGCCCCACGGGTTGTGCTTTCTAGCCCCCTCCCCCTTCCAAAACCCCTCTATCCACACCTGTTTGCTGCTTTTGGGTCACCGCTCTCGTTCTCTTACAAGCACATTGCTCTTCGTTTGTGTAGGAAGACGCCTGAAGGGAGCGCGACTCCTGGCGGGTTAATTTGATTTCAGCGGGCTAATTGATGAAGGGGTAGAGTGGCCCCCCCCGCTCCGATATCTACCACTTGTTTGGTTATCGTCTTTGTCCGCATTCATTCCCCACACTTAAGACAAGGCGTGGGTGTCATAAATCAATTTACCAACTGTTGTATGTTGTGTACGTGCTGGTGAGCTCGCTTAACAGACTGTTCTTTGCAATTCCATGTCATGCTAAGGATATTTGTTTCAACTAATGAGTTAGTTTCACGGCGGGAGTCTTTTCTTTCTTTTGGTGGGTTCCGTGTTCTTATAGAACACAATATTCTGTGTGCCTTGAAAAGAACAGTCAAATTTGTCTAAAATGGTTGTCTTTCGAAAAATGGCTGGGACGGAACGAGCTAAAGACAACAATGTTGTCAGAAAAATGTGCAAAAACAGAACCAAATGCTGTAATATGCAAGAGTAGATCAACTCTGTTGTTATTCAGCCCAAATGATATCATGTGTCTATTGAAGCACTCATTGATGAAAAAAAAACAGTACCCAAATGCATTCATTCCTGCAGCGTCTCCTTGTTCTTTGACATGTTCCATCGCCTGATAAAGATAACTTATCTGAAAGACGTGCATGTAGCACAAAGCCACGTGAATGAAGCCCCAATATTGGCAGATTGTCAAGCGTCTAAGCAGATTGGAAGTTGATGAGAAAGCGATGCCGCTCGGCCAGAACAAGTGTCTCACTTGTGCCCGACGAGCTAAAACTGCTGATACAAGCCGACTCTCAATTGCCTAAAGGGCCTCCTTTGTCAGCCCGTCAGCTTGCAAGGCTCAGACAAAGCGGAAAAAAATGCCATCGCTCTTAGATGGCGTGCTCTGCTTTGATGGAGCTGCCCACTGTGCGCATTAGCCGCAATTACAAGACTGCTAAAACTTAAATGGTTAAAAATTGTATATGTGAGTCTCTTTTAGAGACAAATGCTGTTTAAAAGAAATAATGATATATTTCATAACTAATTCACACACTTAATCAGCGAGGAATTGTTTTTTAACTCGTGGGCTCCCCCATAAACGGTCCAATCGACGCCTCTATTCAATTAACCACACTCTCCTATTTCCTGGTGCGTGGTCTACAAAAGCAAACGACAGCTGGGGTCTCTAACTAGCACTGGGTCAAAAACACACTGGTTTAAAAACTGTGGCTGTAGGCAAACTGCTGTTGTAGTTTTTTGATTGACTCCCTAAGATGTCAGTCGATGCATTTTAAGCATGAGCTTTATCTACATCTACAGGCGCGCTAAAATCAAAAATAATACTCAGCTGTTGGTGTGAAACCGATGGATGTTACACTCGCTGTACTGTTCTTTATAATGAACTCATTAGTTGTATTAATGCCGGCTGAAGAGTTTGTTTGTTGAAGTTATTGCATATCATTGTTTCTGTTGCTGCTGTGTTGTGCAATATACTCGTTCATGAAAGTCATGAAATGTGGTCCGAAAGTGCTACCTTTTTCCTAACACTTTCTCATGCACTCCAAATCAAGACAAAAGCTTTCATATTTTTTGTTTGTCGGCGGGCTAATCTTTACATTTTTAAAGAAGGTCTGATCCACGATGTTTAAGGTACCCCAAGTCAAATTGTGGCCTTAATTTTGCAAGCTGTCAGGGATCGGTTACGACAAGCTACGGATTTTGTATTGATACCTGAAAGAAGATGTTCGGCTTGTGGTAGTCATACAAGTGAATGTGTTCAAATAGAAGTTCAAATGTTTTCCTGTTTCTCTTGTTGAGGCCAGTGAAGGTTTCCAATCCATTATAAAGCTAAACTTGCAAGTGTCTCGCTTAAGGGCAGCAGTATGACAAACCTCAGTAGTCATAGGTAAGGAGACTCTCTCTTGTCTTGTTTAATGGATGAAGAGGATTATGAGCACATGTCCTGAGGTTGACCTTCTACACACAGTACTTCCAAGCCGGCACTCCGCTTTGTGTCCATGAGGAAAGGATCTTTAACCCTCTTGTTTAGCGTCCTATAGTTGTAAATGTTATTTATAAGGGTGCATACTGTTGTGTTGTTGGCTGAGTTTACCAACCCCGGGGACACAGGTGCTGTCTTATCTTTATTTACTTAACAAAAAGATGTTTGAAGGAGGAGTACAGGGGCACTCCCAAAAAGTGCTGGGTGACACGGAGAGAGTGATGAAGGATGAGAAGGAGAGCGCAGACGTGTTGAAAGCTAACAGAGGTGAGAGGAAGGTCACCGATTCAGTGGTGGAAAGGAAAAGCTCTTGTTTTAGGGTCCTGCACTGAATCCCAAGTGGAAGCAGGCAACCTACTGAGACAAGGGAAGGTTTTATTGACAAAATAATTGCTATTGTTTGGATTTTTTCCCCTGGCTTCTTTGTTACACTTTTTTGGTTTAGGAGAGATACTGTATGTAATCTAAAATAATATTTTGTTCCTGAATGGCTTTTGGGGATTTATACTTTTTATACTTACACTTTTTCCTATCTTGACAGATATACAGTAAATAGACCACAATATGTATCTATTTTCCTTTTCTCTGTACTGTAATGTCTCATATTGTATTTTAATCGTTTTTTTATTATTATAATATTATCCTTTTTGTTACAACAGAAATGTGTTTATTATATCTATTACTTTTATATTTTATACATTTATACATTTGAATTATAGATTAAACCTGCAATGCTTGTGTGCCTCACAGAACATTACAGTAACATTAATGACACCACTGACCAGCATAGAATATTACATAGTATCATGTTATTGAGTGCAGAATCTGAATGTATATTACCTTTGTGTTTTAGCTCATTTAGCAATTTTTATGCTTGAAAATCCTTAATTTTGTAAAAAAATAATAATAATTTTTTTGACCAATAATAGGCCGAATTTAACTGCAATGTGGCAAGGGAGTTTTAATACCAAGAGCAGTTAACAAACTGTGTTTTAACAAAAAAATGCCTGTACAGTTATTACTAAAGGGTTAATGATTGCCACAGTTTGACGCTGGAACAGTTTATTTTTACTGACATTATTTCCTATGGGAAATTGATGATAACATTTATATTGATAAACGTTAGGGTAGGATCACTCAATTTTTGATCCACCTTTAATCAATGAAGCCTTAAAAATCTTTGCATCAGTGTCATGCTTATTAATAATATTATATTTTACTGTACTTATTTGGAATTAAGGCTAAAGAAAAGGAGCATATTTCATCATCGCTGATACTCCGTGATTAAGGTGTCACAGAATCTGAGCTCTCGTTTTCTTTTCTGTGTATACACCTCACGGTGATTAACGACGATACGATTAAAACAAGAATGATAGCTTTGTTTTTGTTTGCACAGAAGATTGCAACGCTGATTTGCCGCTTAAACGTGCCGATTTAACAACTCTGATAATTTGATTTGCAGGGTCGACAGGGTTTCCCCTCCAATTTTCCCTTTTGTGTGAATTGATGACAGCGTTGAAATCTCACACACTGAATAACACAATAGCTGATAAATGTTTCATATATTTTTGACACCTTTTTGAAGCAACATCAGGTTCAAAATATTAGAAACACCTCATATCACGATACAATGCTTTTCTCCACCTTCACAGAGCACAGAAACGATTTACATGAGCTTAAAAAAGGTGTGGAATCAAATTGGACAAAACTTTCCAAACTCATTCCATAGCACTTATCCCTGCCATACAAGTGTAAAAATTAGTTAACCACTCTTCTTATTAAGGTAAAAATAATAAAACACGTAACAATACGGGCGTCACACTCAGCTCATTAGATGACATGACACAATATTGGGTTCACTAGAGCGAGATGAAAGAATACTTTAACTTTAAGTGTAAGAAAACTACAATGACAAAATGTAGGGCTGGACAACTGTACTTTTTTATTTAATTGAGTCACAAAACAATGCAGGTACATTTTCAAATGTGTTATACAGGACAGTCGAACCTCAAGATACAAAATGAGTTTGTGCCGGAGGGGCTTTCGTGTCTTGGAATTTTTGTACTATGGGACCAAATTTACCATATAAATGGCGTAATTGGTTCTAGCCCACTCGAAAACAGTTGTAAGAAATATGTTCATTAATAACATGATTATTTACAGGTGCATGAATGTTAAAAAACAATGAGAAAATAAGAAAAGCAATGAAATCAATAATAAATGTTTTAAGAAAGGACACTATCTTTTGGGTTGAGCTAGGTGAGCTTCATGCCGCAGGAAGAGGCGGCGAACAGAGTTTTGACAGATGGCAGAAATCATATATACGTTAACATACTGTAGCTTCATTTAAAGGAATACAGTTACCTACTAAACTTAACACTATGTTTTTTTCATTATAATTTTTAACAATGGACGGGAACTTTTCGGTACGTTGCGCAAAGGGACGGCGTGATTGGCCATCATTAGAAGGAAGAGGAAAGAGGATAATGGCAGATAACCAATGTCGGGGGCGGCTTCTTCTTCTTTGGATTTATTCCTTTAGTATGTTTCCTCCCCAGGGGAGGGCAGCTTGCATGGCGGTGCAGTACATTCATAATAAGCCACAAGCCGTAATACGCCACAGCTACTACAGTTGGGTGGTTTTCGTATTTTGAATATTTTTTTGTGAAATGGGACACAAATTTCTTCAAAGCCTGTTTCATATTATGAATGTTTTTATAATTAGGTTTTTGTAAGATTCCACTGTATTTAACTTTGCATGCATGACCTAAGCATGATGCTGTTGAACTTATTTAAACAAACTGAAACAAAAAATAAAACTAAACTAACAAAAGTTAAAATAATGACGGCAGCTGTAGCTGATAAAACTTAATTATTTATGTTGACGTGTATGTTGCAGATTGCAGTGGATTAGTTTTATATTTACACTAAAAGAACTACACTTCCCACGATGCTTAGAGCGCCAAAACAGTAAGTAAAGTATTTATGAAATAGTAGGCAATATCACATGTTTTGTCGTCCTATGCAGTGATCATATTTTGCTCTGACAATTTGTAAGTAAATTTGATCAAATATAGAATTACTACGACTTCTGCTTGGACATTAACACCACTCCAGTTGTTCAATTTCAATAAAAAAAGTGTGAGTGGTGCTCGGAACACCGAGGTACAGTAGGTAGGATTGCAAGGTTTATAGTGTGTTCAATGCACTTAGTTCTAATCCTGCCTCGCACACTGCCATTTCTATTTTACATTTATTATTAATCGCAATAGCTATGCCATAGCTCACAGTCTTACAGACATTTTATGTCAGTGGGAGACATTTTTTCTGTAAAAGAGAAATGTTGTCACTTTTTAAACTCCAGTGTCATGTGATACCTCTACTTAACGGTCTTGACTTTAGTGAAAAATGAAAAACACAAATAACTTTTTCCTCGTTTTCTAACGGTGTAAATGTCAGTTAAGCACTGATTGCATTAGAATCCGAAACCAAAATTTTATAACAGCAATGTCAAATGAGGATGGTGTAATTATTACCAAAATTATTAATATTCATACTCGTACTCATTTATTAATGTTCTTAATCGTTTGGACTCAAAAAGGGTCACAAAAAGTCAAAGATAAAGCAAAACGCTTGCTAGTTGAACTTTTGTGTAACATTAGAAGCATGCATTTTGGTCAAAATCCTGCATTGTATGACTTAATGGGCATTTGAAGTCAGATGTACTGTATTGAGATCCAACATGGCAGCTGTTCACCCATCAAGTGACACATTTAAGTTCAAGCCTTGTTGGTTGCAATGGTACTGTCTTTGTTGTGTGTTTGCGCACAAGGGTGCACAGATATTTGGCAGACAGGTCAGGAGCGGTTTGGTTGTTGTTAGAAGGGGGTGTCGTTGCCTCACAATGCCCTCCCCTCTTGTGTTCACTTTGCTGGACCTTGATTAGCACACTGGGGGCCAGGCACCAAGGCATCCAGACCAGGGGCAGGTACATCAAGACTGCCAATGCAGCCTGTGCCGTGCGAGAACCACTCATCACGAGTGACAATGCATTGCATTGTCTTGCATGTGCACAGCTGCAAGCTGAGCGTGGTCATAATTACAAGCGAGTCCCTCCTGTAATGACAGTGCGTGTAATGGGAGATATAAACATTGGCGTTGTGATAAGCCCAGGCACTAAAATTAGCCACGACAAGGTCAAGGATGCCGCTGCTGCTCTCAAAGCAAAGTGAAAAGAGAAAGACATCTGCTTGTGCTGCCTCGTCACTCCCAGTTACTGTCAAAAGTCCTTCCACTGTTTGACACTGTTGTCTGCCGCTACTGGATCAAGAGGTGATGGACAAAAAGGCGGGGGGAGGTTATGCATGTTGGGTGGCAACAGAGGAGTACAGTACAAGTACAGAAGGTATAATGTGCAAAACCTGTCAAATCTGTGTTGTGGTGCATCTAAAGTGTACAATTGTACATTTTCTGAAAGTCACGCAACTATTAAGCGTTATAAGTTGAATTTTATCGTAATTTACTAATACACCCCGTGACCTTAATGAGGATAAGCGGCATAGGTCATAGATGGATGGATTTACTAATACATAAATTAACACTTCAGTTACTCACACTGTTCACATAACAAACTGACATAAAATACAGGAATAAAAACAAATACAAGACAAATAAATAATAAATAAAAAGAGACCAAATAAACACTACTTAGTTATTACTGTCGTATACTCTTCCACGCTAACTAGCTCATGAGCGAGTGTTGTGCTTACGGACCAAAATTAGGTTTTTGATGAATTTATGGCAGCGCATTCATAACCACGGAATGACCTAAACAAGGACAACATGTACTTTTTATTTTGGACCAGTTCCTACTGGTACCACAGCGTGAGAATCAATGTTTTAACGCATCAATATGACACTTATTTTTGCACTTGTATAACCGTTAAAAGTGTGTAGATGTGTGAGGCACATTCATTGCAGTCTTGATTTCCTTCCAATACCTCTAAATATTAAATGTTTTTAAATGCCTTTAAATATTAACAGGGGTTATCAAAAAATTTTTAAAAATTTGATGCATGAGGCACAAAATGAGGCATTACATCGTCCTGGTTTGTCATTAAAGTTAAGGCTGAATGGTTTGTTGTTTTTTATATTAGAATGTTATCAGTGATTAGCTTAATTTTATACTTAAACTTTATAGTTGAACAGAAAAATTCTGTGTGACGTGCATCCTTGACAATAATTTCTACATAATCCTAAAGTTGAGACTGAGGTTTTTATGATTTTTGGATTTTGGAATGAACTGTGGTTAAAAAACCTGCATTTTTAAATTCCCAAGTTATGACAGAATTGTATTGTTTTTACCATTAAATATTAAGAGGGGTTAACTTATTTTTACACTTGAAAGGCAGTTTAAAAGGCAGTTTAAAAGACAGTTTAATAATTGAATGCTTGAGACACATCTGCAACACAGTAAGCATTACAGTATGTTGTCCATATCTGCCTTAAAGTTAAGACTGAAGATTTTATTGTGTTTAACTATTAATATCAATCACTTGTATGACAGTTCATCATAACATCATAACAGAAAAAAATATTTTTTAAGAGACAGGGGTTGACGTATTCAAAAATGTAGACAAGAAGTTGAACACAAACAGCAAAACAACTTGATTACCTGATGAATTATGTTGGGTCTGTAATCCTGTTACTGTACGTATCCCCTCTTACAATGCCAATGCAGTCTAACAGTGTTATGGATATCAGCAGAAATCTGAAATGGACACACAAAGGAATGAACAGTGCAGCTGGAACTCATGACTACATATTTAGTGGTGACTCGCTCGAGGCTGCATGCTTAAAGACAAAATGTTGCAGGGAGTGACTATAAAAACTTTGACCTTTCCACTACAACGCCATCCGCTTATGTCTCTCGTCCGTCATTCCTCGGACAAGCTGCGTCTTGCTTGTCTAGCTGTCTGGTCCAGTGAGCTCTATTGTTTTTTTGTTTTTTTTTACAGGAAGACTTTCCATGCGCATAGCCATGTGAACAGGAAGTCTGCAAACATAATTGGATGGCTTGTGTGTGGTTATTGATCGCATTTGGATGTTTCCTTTCATGTGAAACAGAAGCAGCGTAAAGCTTCCCTGCATCCACCTTATTGATTCATGCTCAGCGGTTGCTTTAGATCATGCTGTGTGTGGAAAATTGACACACAAGCAGCAAACACACCTCTGTCAAGTGGGCAATCCTAGGCCGCATCCACACTTATCATGTTTGGTCCGGTTAAAACAAACTCTGGTGTGTTTGCGCTGCTAGTACAGTTCTTTTGGTGATCTTCCAAATTCTGGTGGGCACCAAAATGATTTGAGAGTTCTACTGTTAAAAGATTTGAATAATGGCAGAATTAATTACTTAATCCCCCTCTCTTCATCAGGCGGATTTGACGGGCATCAAATGGCGTTGCTACAGCTTCCGCGGCAACGGCGAGTACGGGCCGGTGATATCCGCGCCTGCCCAGGATGACCCGGTCCTGCGCAGCTTCATGCGCTGCGTGCAGGCCAACTTGCTGTGCGTGTGGCGCCGCAAGATCAAGCCCGACGCCAAGGAGCTCTGGATCTTCTGGTGGGGGGACGAGCCCAACCTGTCGGATGTCATCCATCACGAGCTGGAAGGTGAGCGTGATGAGGAGAAAAAAGAGGAGGAGGAGGAGGGAAAAGCCATTAATGTGGTGAAGGATGAAGTTGCTGCTATTTTGCAATTTATCTACAGCACTGTGCTACTGTCTGAGGCCATCATTAGATTTGTTTTCCAGTGTCCTTGTTCAAATACCATCAAAACAACAACAGGTGAAAATTCAATCGAAATACACCTTTTAAAGTCGCACAAAGAGGCAAGACAGTTTAAGCATTAGCTAAGAGATTATCTAAAGTAGGGGTGGGCAAACTGCAGCCCAGGGGCCACATCAGATAATAATAATAATTAAAAAAAAACTTTAACATCAAAACTGTAGCCAGTAACATGACTTGTATTGCTATTTGGTACACTTGAGTCGCCAAAATAGTCAGATGCATACATATGGGCATTCAAATAAATATTTGTGCACAATACCCATGCCGATAAACACCCATATATTCCCGCCGCAAGGTATGCTGGGTATCTTGTGATACTCTTTCTCCCAACATTTTGCCATGTTTGTCACATTATTCCAATGTTTCATATTATATATATATAGATCTATGTATAGATCTATATATAGATGTATCTATATATAGATCTATATATTCATTCATTCATTCCTGCATTTTCTATGTCGCTTATCCTCATTAGCGTCGCGGGTATATGTAGGTATATATACATACACTACATATGATACATATTGTTATCGCCATTGGACTACATATCATGCCTTGAGGGCATTTGTAAATAACAGTTTTGAGTTATGTTTACCACTTAGTTGTTTTTATCACCCACGCAGTTGTACTAGTTGATTTATGTGATGCGTTAACTTGCTATGGATGTGTTGTGTTTGTTTTCTTGCATTGCAAGCAAGTATATTGTTCTGTTTGATGACCACTTATATATGGTCTATCTAGACGGTCCCTTTGCCAAATTTTTAACACCGTGTGGGCCTCGAGTCAAAAAGTTTGCCCACCCATTATCTAAAGCATTAACTCTACACCCCTTTCTTTTGGTGTTTTTTCACAGAAGGGTATCAAGTACAGTAGATAACTGTTATTTGCAGGGGTTATGATCCGAGACCACCCGTAAATGGCAAAAACTGCAAGTAACTGAGATGCCCATAAAATGTCTGTGTTTGACACTCAAATTGAGCCTGGGTTATGCTGCTGCATCTTGGCGCCACCCTACAGGCTCATCACCCTCCAACCCTACTAAGAGCTTGAGGTTGACTTTTTCTCTGATTTCAGATCAACATGCCTCACAAACCTATTAAAAGCATTTTAAATTGTAAATATAGCGGTACTACAATTTGGCAAACACAGGCAAAAAATCCTGTGGATTTTTTGTTTTGTTTTATAGATTATCTGATTCAGAAAATAGCACATCATATTCACACTTGTTAGAAGATGCTATATAATAATATTTTGATTCAATTTTGGCTATGTTACTGGCTACTTAAGATGACTATAACAGATAGATAACAGAAAAGATGGCCTTAATTACATACTCAGATTTTGCATAGATAGTATGTTGAGGGCTTATAATTAAAAACAGTTCACCTGGAATTATTGTAGGTATACATTCATACATTCTGCTATACAGTATGTTCTTGTGTCCATTTTTTCAGGAACACTTTAAACATCAGACCAAATTAAATAATGAAATTGAATTTTACATTTTTTTTGTACTGAATAAGACACTCAAAATATGCATGAATAAAGGATGTATGATATACAATTTAGTATGAACTATGAAAGACATTGACTATTTAAGAGTATGTGAACGTCCCTCTTTTTTTTACTTCTTAAGCAGTGTATTGGGTAGGTTATGATGTGTGTCACGTATATTTTGACTTGTGTAGAGGTTGTTGTTTGGATCGCTGCATGCGAAAAGCTACTTAAACCTTTAAAGGTCTCAGGTTGACTCTTTACTACTTGCAAATTATGTCGCCAGCTTGTTTGTTAAAAACCTGTATGTTTGTACGTTACAGTATATTAAATACTGTGGAAAACATGTGATTTTGTAAGACATTCCGTTTACTACTTTGCTATGTTAAAGTGAGTAAATAAAAAAGGCCATTAAAACATGAAAGCTAGTGTCGGTATTAGAATTATGCACAGTAGTGTTTATTATTATGCCATCTTGTCATCTTACATTACGTCCACATAACGTATTCACAGTCCGATTTCTAATGTGAAATCACGTGCAAAGTAGTGGAATGTGAGTGTTTCTTTTAGTGGCAGCTCAATGCACTCTTACACAGTTGATGTTGGGCTTGTTGTCTAACACACAATAGGCTCTCATTCTGCGAGCTGTTGAGTCCTCAGCGGGCTTTGTGCTGTTTGCTTAAGACGTGTATGTGCTTTTTCTGCCGACTAGTCTTTTTATTTGCGCCTCCTACTATATAGCACGTATCTATAATGTGTTTGCTTTGCAGATCAAGTGTTTATATGCTACTCGGGTACTGTGATGAAGCACTGTGTGTGGATGTGTGTGCGTGTGTGTGTGTGTGAGAGAGAGAGAATCACACAGAGCTATCACACTTGAGAGACTTCTACCGTCAGCACTATTGCCCCTATTTATAGAAACATTTGCATTATCTTGCCATGCACGTGTGTCCAAATCCAACATATCGACTAAGCCGCAGGAAGACAGAGAGCGGGGGAAGGCAGGAGAAGGGATTATATTATTCTGGCTGTGCTTTCATTAGAACAAGAGGAAGGGAAAAGATGGAAAAGGGGATGCAGAGGTTGTGGTGATAGCGAGAATGTGCCATGAAAAGAGCTTTGAAGGCGCAGCAGCATGCGAATGTTTGACAGATGTTGGCTAAGAGCCTTTTGTTTAAGTGTGTGTAATACAGAAAGCTGTTTTGTACATTGATATTGTTGTTGCAGACATACAGCTGCCAACAGACAGCTAATAGCATATTGCAACAGTGCGGGAGAGGACCGCAGAAACAAACACAATGTGTTGCAGAGACACAAATGAGGCTTTCAGAGGAGAAAAATATTGTGTATGCTCTCCTAAATGTTTGCATTACTTCACTTAAGCTACTGTTACTGCAAATATGCACTTAGGTGGAAATAAACTCGATGATAAGAAAGGATAGGCTAAGAATTGATTGTTGTATGTTCACTTGATTCTTTATAAAATATTGAGGCAAAATCGAGTGAACTACTTGTCTGCATCCAGCAGAGGTGCTGTTGCCACTGCTGAAGGCGAGGGACAGCCCCATATAAATGGATTAATACACTGCCTGGACAAAAAATGTTGCCACTAAAAAAAGCTCATACACTCCAATTGTATAGTCGGACCACCTTTAGCTTTGATTACGGCACATCTTGTATTGATGATGGTAGAGTCTGACCGCTGCGCGAAGCCTTCTCCAACACATCCCAAAGATTCTCATTGGGGTAGAGTTTGTGTGGTCTGGAGCTCCTTAAACCACTCTTTCACAATTTGAGTCTGATGAATCCTGGCATTGTCATCTAGGAATATGCCCGTGCCATCAGGGAAGAAAAAATCCATTGATGGAATAACCTGCTTATTCAGTATATTCAGGTAGTCAGCTGACCTAATTCTTTGAGCAGATAGTGTTGCTGAACCTTGACCTTTGGCAGTTAATCAATCAAAGAAATTTTGTCAAATGTCTGGTTATAATTTTGTTATGTTTACTATGATAAGAGCTTTTGCTACATTTTACTTTTCTAAAACAAAACATATATCTATGTACAATGATTACAACATCCATCCTTTTTCTATACCGCTTATCCTCATTAGGGTTGCGGGTATGCTGGAGCCTATCCCAGCTGACTTTGGGCTGGAGGCAGGTACAGCTTGGAGTGGTCGCCAATCAATCGCAGGGCAGACAGGCAACCATTCACAGTCACATTCACAGTTTAGAGTCATCAAATAACCTAACATGCATGATTTTGGAATATGGGAGGAAACCCACGCACGGGTAGATCATCCAAACTCCACACAGAGATGCCCAAGGGAGATTCGAACTTTGAACCGCCGGACTGTGAGGCCAACATGCTACCTATTCAGCCACCGTGCGGCTGATTACAACATTTTTGTTTTGTTTTTATTGTTTTTTTACTCCTAGGCTTTTCACATAAACAACAAAATATCTAAAAATGTACAGGTTTTTGGTATCTTCAATTAAATGACAGAACAGAGGGATGATTAGGTGTGCTTGAAATTTAATTTAATTTAAAAGGCATTTAAAATTAAAATGTAAAATAATGACATTTTTGCAAATTGTTATAAATTGAGAAAAATTCTAATTATAGTAAATTCCCATAAATGCTTTTAATTTTCACACAAGTTTACAAAGAAGTTAGCTACCTTTGTTTTCAAAATTATAAAACAGTCTGCCTTAACACATCCAGATGCAGGCTGGCTTTAAAAAGCCACAAAAGCCAAAACACACTTGCAGTGGTGATTTTTTTGAGTTCTAAACTGACAACACGCATGGCAGTGGTCATATTTTCACAGTTTCCACAGTACTGACATATAAGGTTTTGTATTGTATAACTGCAGCTCCCCTCTGCACCTTTTAAATGTGCAAATACAGCGACAGTTAAACTAAAAATTAAATTAAAATCCTGTTATTACACCACCTGTCACCACCAAGTTGTCCATGAACTTGCTGACCAAGTGTGTCGGCGTTTGAAGAAGTGCTGAAATGTGAGAGCTTGTCTATTGTTTGAAGGTGACAAATCTCTTCAGTGGTGCTTAAGGCTAAATAAATGATGCCTTTTGAAATATTCAGCCGGGATGAGAGCATCGCTTCACCTCCTCTTTTGACTCTTTCAGGCAATTGTATCCAAAGTGCAGCCAGAGGGCCATTTATGACCCAGAGTTGTTTTTTATTGTCGTTTTATTATAAAAAATACAATTAAAAAACAAAACAAAAAACTGGCAACATTTTAATTCCTGATTTTAAATGTAATTAGGTGTCGCCCTCGACCGCTGCCCAAAGTCTGGACTTCCCTACTGAGACACTGCCCACCCGACCCGGACCTGGATAAACGGAATACAATGGAATGGAATTAGAAGTCGCAAGCCTGAGAAAAACGTCTTTTCAGACATGCTAACTCAGTGGTTCCCAAACTTTTTTTGCAGTGCCCCCTTTTTGGAGATAAAATGATTTTCTGTTCCAAAACCCCTGTTTTAGCCTTTTAGTATGCAGCCCTTGGTGGAAAAAGTCTGGACACCCTTCTTTAAATAAAATGTCCTGAAATGCACGGAATGTAAATTGTATTTATAAAAAAGGAAAAATGTATGGGTGGAGTGTGGTTTTTATGATGATAAGTCATCAACATGTTGGCTGTACAGCTGCAGAGAAAGTGACATATTTTGGATACACGTCATAAATATGAACATGTAGAATATTTTTATTGTTAGAATCAGTGTATTTATATATTGGCTATATCATGATATGTCAGATGTGAACCAATGAGGTCTTTATGCAAAGCAATTTAGTTTGACACACTAAGAACACTTAGATACATTTCCATTGCTGTTAGCAACTATTCCGTTAACGACAATGAAACTTCCTCATAGTCAATCACTTCACACTGACGCTGGAAATGTCCGTAAGTGAACTAAACTCCAGCAGAGCGGTATCAATGGCTGGCTAGGTGAAGCAAAAGCAACGCAAATCTTTCAAAGTGTTGGTAAATTATGATAACTAAACTTCTGATTTTGAAAGAACTACAGCACATTGCTTACAGGTTTTCAAAGAGCCTCACATGAAACTAGCACCAAGGAAGTGCGGCCTAACATTACACTAGCCTTGGCCAGTTGTAAAGGTTCTGCTGTTAACTTTGGCAATGCTGCAGGCGGGGCTCCTGCATGTATGCCGCCATGACAGCATGTGCTCAAGGTGAATGCTGCATGAACGGGAAGTTTGCAGCGCTGCACAGGTGTCGAATTTATGTAAACCAGAGCGCTCCTCTCACATAAAGGATATTTGACTAGCGTTTACCAGTAGGTACTTAAAAACAACTAGCACTCTTGTCATATACTGTAGAAGATTTTTGATGAGAGTTTTTTGCAGTAGGTGCTTAAAAACAGCAGAGCGCTCCTCCTATATTATATAAGACCTTTGACAAGGTGTTTGCCGTCAGTAGATAAAAACCAAAGACCGCTTCTGTCATATAGAGTGGTGGTCCCCAACCTTTTTGGAACCACGGACCAGCTTCTGTTCCCACAAATCTACCGGGGTTTGCCGGGGGGTACATTATAGCGACGTAGTGTATCTTATTTATTATGTATTGTGTCAAACTAAAACGGGAACAACATAAAATGCATTTGCACATAGTGTCAGCATTGGGGACCAAATGTGAGGTGAAAGAAAAAAGGGGAAAATGCGGTAGTTTTCTATCTGTGCAGCGTGGGAGAAAGTTAGCACCAGGAGCATCGAACAATGTGAGGCAGGTTGCTGCTCACAATGGACAACATAAACATGCAAAAATTATGGGATTTGTAACTATAAGTTTTTTTAGAAAAATAATGGCCCGTATTTCTGAAATTGATATGCGTTTATATAAAATTCTACGTAGTCATTTACAAACTGATTTATTCAAGTTTAATTTTTGATCATTGCACTAGAAGGTTTCCCACGGCCAAGTTCGACCCTGCCCACAAGCCGGTGCTGTGACCCGGTGGTTGGGGACCCCTGATAGAAAGGATCTTTCACTAACTTTTTGGTTATGCTGTCCTACGTCATAGAGGATATTTTATGTTGTGGTTAAGTGTTTTAAGTTTATTATGACGTTTTTGAAGAGCTGCTGGAGACAAGAATTACTCTTGGAGATGAATAAAGTATCTATCTATCTTTTTGACCGCCCCTCTCTAGACAAACAAGCTACAGCCAGAGAGTGGAGCCATGCCTCTCACTCTTTCACACACAGACACAATACAGACAGTGACTCTCTGCTTGCTTGACTTGACTCCAGCTCACATTCTCAAGTTCACTCTATTTTGGTTTGTATGATATTTAAAGTTAGTTGGTAAACTTGTTTGTTTCGTAATGTACGCGGTGCATTTGACAAGACAGAGTTGAAGAACGGCTACAGATCAGTTGGATGGGTGAACAGATGCAGATACACACAGTGGTGTACTCTCTCATTCCTAATGGTAGTATCAGTTCTGTAATACTCTTTGCAGTAACATAGTGCTGTACTGTATTTATTACTGCAAATATGAGATTACTGTAATAATAATTATTGCATTCATTTTTAAGACTGTGAATTAAAAACTGTAAAATCAAGATCCATTTAGTCACTAAAATGCATTTGTTCTTGTTATTGACAAATATTACAAACAATGCAATGAATGAAACACAATATACAATATGTCTTCCAGGCTGAATCTGGTCTGAACACGCCGTCGTTATACATTTTCAATATGCTTTCTTTTGACAATCCGTCATAAATATTAGAAACTTTTTCATCTGGAATTTAAAGCCTTGATAATTCTTCACAAAGTCTACTGAACACTTGGGACATAACATTGTGCCTGCTTTTGGAAATCCTCATTGAGAATGGGTATTATGTACTCAGGTAAAATAATCGTTGTTTGTCAAGGCAAGTAAAAAAGACAGAAAAGTAAGAAAAAGATAAAGAAAAGAAAAACATGCCTGTTCAGGTAGCTGTGATCATAGCCAGCATTTCCTGTGTGTACACATCAGGGTAGTGGTCCGGTCTCTCACTGGTTCACATGGGTGTGAGTCTTCTTCCTGGCAGCGGGTGGAATAATCAACCATTCATTATAGACAAGAATGATGGTATCTTTTCACCAACAAAAGGCGTGTTGGTACAATGTGTGTGCGCATTTCATGAAAATATTAAAGTAAACGACGAACATCGACGGCGTTCAAATCCAGGGCTAGTGTTATGACAACAGACTGAAGGAGCCCAAAAGTCTCTGGCGATTTCATGCAACGACTTCCCATAAGGCCACACGGTGGCTGAGTGGTTAGCACATTGGCCACACAGTCAGGAGATCTAGAAGACCTGGGTTGAAATCTCTGTTGGGCATCTCTGTGTGGAGTTTGCATGTTCTCCCCGTGCGTGTGTGGGTTTTCTCCGGGTACTCCGGTTTCCTCCCACATTCCAAAAACATGCATGTTAGGTTAATTGGTGACTCTAAATTGTCCATAGGTATGAATGTGAGTGTGAATGTTTGTTTGTCTATATGTGCCCTGCGATTGACTGGCGACCAGTCCAGGGTGTACCCCGCCTCTCGCCCAAAGTCTGCTGGGATAGGCTCCAGCATCCCCGCGACCCTAATGAGGATAAGCGGTATAGAAAATGAATGAATGAAAGGACTTCCCATTAGATAGGTGCAATTCAACCAGAATGACACTAAAACCAGAAAAGACAACGTTCCGACTCCGTCAGCCTAAAGAGGTTGACAACCGAGTCCCTGGGAAAAGAAAAGGCACCCCTTTAGGGCTAACGTGAGCTCCAAGAACCCAAATTGGGCATACTGTCAGCTAACGTTGCACACGCGTTGTGCAATTCAAATGTTAATGTTTCTAAACTCACCAAGCCAAACAGTCATTTCCTAAGCCTGGTCTATCTTTTCTCTTGCCCCGGAGACAGTACCGCGTGAGCTTGTAGCCACCAATGTCATCGGCAATGAGTCAGAGGGTAAAATAGCCTATCAGGGCAGGCGTAGCTGCTCAAGTGAACACAGGCTGCTTTTTGTCTTCCACTCCATTTTAAATTGGGAAGTGTGCGCGTTTAACTTAGCAGCCTTTGTGACACCAGCGTTGTTTCTGCAAGAAAATGCTGTAGCTTGATGCACAGGAAGAAATGATTTGCTGAAGAAATTCCTTTTGACCATGATGCTTTGCAGACCTTGACCTGCAACAACATGCTGAAAACAGGTTTTACAGTACAATAAGGATGTGTTCATTATACGCTAGTAATGCTGAGAAAATGGCACACATTTGTTGCAGCTTTTGAAAATGAGCAATTTAGCTATAATCCTTGTATACAGGCACAAACGGGCATATTTTCTCTATTAGCCCAATAATTTTGACTATGTAGTGTAGGCATGGCATGTAAACTGTCTTACACTAAAGTGACCAAATAAACATTTAATTGCTGTTGTCTGGCAGATTTGTGGAACAGATGCAGCGTTTACAGCCACATCCCCCTCATTCTCCAAACACACGCACACCCACACTTGCACAATGGCACCTGTCCACCTAATAGTAGTATCACATCTTTGCATCAGTGATGCATGAAGTGTTTCACTTCAGCAGCAGTTGTTAAGGGACCAGAGGCCGGTGTGCATTTTAACCTTCTTGCTTAACAGCGGCCTGGGCCAATCTTTAAAGTGTCAACTCTTTACGCACTAGCTGAGAGCACAGTGGAATATACTTTAAGGGCAGCTGGGAAATCTCAAATTCTGACGGGCATCGCTCTCCCTCCTCGATACCATTGATGAGGGCAAAGTCAGCTGAAGACGCTGTGTGTTCCTTCTCTGCACAGGTTTGGTTAGAGCACATTTAAGGTTACGACCGGCAGTAAATTGCTGAATATGAATTTGTTGGAAGGCGTCGGAGATTAAGGGCAAAAAGGACCCACAGGTCATTTAAAAATAAAGATTTGGAATAAAAAGAGAGGCAATGAAAATGAGCTTTTAAAAGAGAACTAGCCATTATTATTCATTGCAGCAAAAGCTGCCCCAGAGAGTACATGTCTGTTTGCTTTGTGCGGGGAGGGGGGAGAAACGAGTGTTTACTGATAAAAATGTAATAAAGGAGCTTGTTCTCATGAATTTCGGATTGTGTGGAAATAAATCATGCTCTCTTTGACACATGTTAGAGGTGAAAAAGCTGAATTCATTAATTTTATGATAATGTCTTTGAAATTGAGGAAAATATTGTGGGAAAAGATGTCAGCTCGAGAGCAGCATATCAAATACTTTGTTGTGCAGTAGGTCAGGATTTCTTGGAGTCGGCCATGTTTGTGGGTTGTGTTATGGGAGGTCATTGTTGCCATGTTTTTACAGTCTGCCATGTTTGTGGAGTGTGTTGGAGCGGAGTGTGTGGATTTTGTTGGGGCACAGGCCATGATTTTGTTGTCCGCGGTGTTTGTGGAGTGAGTTTCAAAAGCAATATTTTGCAGGATCTGCCATGTTTGTGGGAGTGTAATGCTGAAGGCCATTTTTGGGGCTCCACCATATCTAGTATGTGGAGTATGTTGCAGCAAGGGATTTTTTTGCGGTCTATCATTTTTGTGGAATGTGTGGAATGTTATGATATTTGTTTGTATCAAAAGCTAAACAATGGCAACAAGAAAACAGGACCAAATTTCACATACATTTTACGTTTTTTTTCTGAAAAACTAGTGTCTCTTTAATGGAAAAAGGTCAGTACAGTACAGTACAGTAAAAGTATAGTACACCCTCTTCAAGTTTTTATTGTAAGCTGACATTTGATTTTGCCTAAATTTGTCACACAATTATTTTTTTCGTTTATTTACTGCAGTCGCACTTCAGTCCGTGAAAGATTTTTTGTATTGCTCTAATTTTCATACAGTCCTTAGTAAACATTAGGGGTGTAACGGTTCAGATGGATCTATTGAACCGTTTCGGTTTTGCATGTTCGGTTCGGTACACATGCGTAACATTTCGGTTATATTTTGTGCTCTTTCTCATTAAATTTATTACTAGAGTGATCTAAGAACTCCGCGCAGAAAAAAAGTCCAGGCCGAATTTTCGCACGGATGCTTCTGAGTGAGGGGGAGTAACACTAGTAGCTCACATCATAGCAAATGCCAGCGAGAAGGCTGAGTTGGAAGACCCTCCCATCTCACTTCGGCATCCTGTTTGGGAACACTTTGGACTGTTAAAATTACGGATGGTCAAAGGCAAGTGGATAAATCCAAATTTGTGTGTCGACATTGTTCGACGGAGATCAGGTCTGCAGCAGGAAACACGTCTAACATGTTAGCGCACTTAAAACGCTATCATCTGGCAGTGAATGTTACATCTACAAGAAAGAAAAGCAGCTTGGTGCAAACACTGATAGCTTCGGCTCACTACCTCTGTTGCTAGTGAGCTGGTTTTCTCCACTGCTGGAGATATTGTCCCTGCAACCACTGTACTGTATTTTTTTTTTTTATTTTTACTTTTTTTAAATGCACCAGTTAATTTTATGATTATTTTGTATTTTAAAAAGTCAGAGTCTTAGTTATTTGAAATATCACCAAAATGAGTGGCTTTTATTATATAAGCATTTAAAGTCATTTTTTCTGCCTTTTTTGTACCAAAAATGAACCGAACTGAGCACTTCAACAAACTGAACTGAACTGACATTACATTTTAGTGTACCGTTACACACCGAGTGAACACAATTTGCAAGTTTTAAATAGAAATTAATGTGTTATGACTTTTGTAGATTTTTCATACTGGACTCTGAGGACTCTATTTTCCGCACTCTCACATCAGACTTGGGCCGATACCTCCCTTTGAATTATCTGTTTTTTGTCAGGTAATGTCACGTCACCTCTGCACTTTTGATCAGTGCTACACTTTCCGAGCATATGAGACAGCGGCTTGTCACTGTATTTTGGAAGAATGAACATATATTTTTCCGTTCATTCACTTTTAAATGTTTGGGACACAGATGGTTCTATACTGACCAAATTTACGGGATTGGAAACAATATACCCACTCCGATCTGATGCAAACTATCACAAAAATGCTTAGTTTACCAATGCATGACATGTTGTAGACAGAGAAACAGTGGCTGCCGTGCAATATAACACAGTAGCTAGCTAGTGCAGTTTCTAGAGCGGGAGTCAATTAGTCTAGCGCTGTTGTCATGTTAGTTGTGTGAAGGTACTTTACATGCAAAGAAGAGAAAAGCAGGCGAGTGCATTTTGTGCCACACAAGGTGAGCCACAACAACAGTAATTCATTCCACTGCTGTTTTGGAAGATATCTCTGTGCACCTTCAACAGGAGTGGAGAGTAAGAGGCCCTTCAGCACAGTCTCCATTATTATCCAAGACCGGGGGAGCAGACTGTCAACTGGGAAAGCTGAAATGTTATCTTTTGGAAAAATAATCTGCCCCTTAAATGACTACATTTGTTACATTTTTGAGTACCTTTAGAGGGCAGGAACTGTCTGACATCATCCATTTTCAAGTGCACATGCTATTATGTCTATGTTAAGTTACAGTATAATTATTTCATGAAGTTATGGTCAACATTTTACCCCTTTATTGTGTCATTGGGGTCTAGGCTAAATTGAGTGTGAAGAATCCCATTGTACAATGGATTTATAATTCCTTTTTCATTCGTTTTAATACTCAGATTTAAACTTTTATTTGATTCACAGCAAGGGCATCAACTCCCAGCCTTTGCAGATGTGGACATGTTGTGTGCCATTTATGACTTTAGGAAGAAGATTCAGAATATTTGTTGTGGAGTTTGACATGGCGCTGTTTTAATGCTACAGTATATTCAGCAAAGCACATGCATATAACTCTACTACATTACAGGAAAGCAGAATGGGGGATTGGTCTTGGTTCTGGATTGAATTGATTGTATTGGCCAACGTGCAACGTTGCAGCATAGTCATCCCTTGTTTATTACAGTTAATTGGTTTCAGATCTGAATGTGATAAGTGACTTTCAGCAAGAACTAATATTTTAATGCTAATAAATCAATTAGTCAATCAATCAATTAATAAAAAATCAATAGTAATACATTTAATATTTTCATAGTTAGAAAAACTGTTTAAGACCTTTTAAATGTGTTTTTTCAACATTATTAGAGCTTGAAATAACACCCCTATGGTCACCTTTACCCTTGTTTTATCCAATATAATAGGCCCAATAAAAAAAAATAAGCCATCTAAGACATAAATAAGATAAGACCGTCTCACAGGTTAACATCAACAGCGTAATTCCAGGTGACAATAGTAATGTAACTGACACCTACAGCAGTGTTTCCCAATCGTTTTTGTCATGTGAACTCGCAGAGCCTTTTTGTCATACCGTAAGAACCCCTGCACTCATACGTGTGGCTAATTCTCTAAAAAGTAAAATGTTACACAACTATTTGATTGATTGATTGATTGATGATTTTGATGGAGCTGTGCCATAGCACTGATGTTCCATGTTATTGTCTGGCTTAATATGAAATGACTGAGAATATGTATTAAAATATTTATGAAATAATGAAACAGTTTATTCAATCTTTTCACTTACCCTCTGTAATTCGCTCACGTACCACTCGGTGCACACGTACCCCTAGAGACCAGTGTTGCTGAATTCAAACAGCAGCTGCTCTCAGCACTGCTTACCTGCTGCTTGCACTCGGCTGACAGTCTCTTACTCTGCTAGCTGACATCACACACGTCCAGGCCCCGCTTCTTAAAGGTACATGCAAGTCATAGGTTACACTTCATATCAGGTCTGTTGAATGCTGTATACTGGTATTTTTGTTCATTTAGCTACTGTCATTTCAGGCCAGGAATACATTCACTTTGCAGCAATAATTAATTAATTAAGTACCGAAAACCACGATAGAACAAGGGTGTGATGTTCGAAACACAGATTTAGCGAGGGGCGACTGTATCGATATTGGTAGCAGACATGAAAAAGTCAAATTAGGCTATCCCTAGTTTGTGAAGTGTGTGGGCCATGTTTGTGGCGTTTGTAATAATAAACATTATCACTATGTTCCTGGACCAATCCACATTGAACAGTGTTTCATTTTTGTATGATTTCTGCGAGAAGAAAATGTAAAGATGTGAAGGAAAAAAAGTATTGCCAGGATCCAAAACAACACCCGAGCTGCATTTCTGTGTCAACAAGTTTTCCTTGGCATCAGTTCTTTCCTGTGACGCCTGCCTCTTCCAGCCTCCCTCCCTCCACTCTCCATCCTCTCCCTCCTCTTTTCAGGCTTTGTTGTGCTTTATTTTGCTCTCCTCTCTTGTTTTTCTTGCCGCTTCTTGCTGTGATGTTAGCGTGCTTGGCTCCTCGGTAAATAAAAAGGTGGGGGGTGCACGAGTGCCAATCAATGCCTGCTCCTTTATTTTTATTCCCTGGGGATTTGTCTTTGGAACATCTCTCACAGGAGCAAAACTTAAACCAGACAGAATGAATAATTTTCCTACTATTTTTTGCAGGCTTGAGTCAGGAAGTAGGTCGCTAGCTATTTCAATAGGGAATTATGGAGGGAGACCTACGGTGGTCACTTGTTAGGCCTTTTCACTTGATGCTGATGATAGACTAGGTCCTTATAAACAGCAAAATGCTTCTGTCATGGAGGAATTTTGCAGCAGATCAGTAACAACAGTATTGTGTCTGTTTATAGAGGATCTTTGCCCTGTGTTTTTACAGTAGATACGTAACAACGGCAGTGTTCCTGGTATGCAGATACTGTAATCTTTGACTTTTCAATTTTGCAGTAGGTCCTTAAAAACAGCATAGCACTCCTGTCATTTTGAAGGTGTATGACGTGTGATTTTACAGTATTTTTTTTAAAAAACAGCATTGTTCCTGTCATATAGAGGATATTTAATGAGTATATCAGTAGGTCCTCAAAAACAGTGTACTGTCATTTAGAGGATTTTTGATCTTTTGTGCCAGGTCCTTAGAAGCAGACAATGAGGGAAACCTACTGTATGGAGACATATGGAGGTAATAAGACACTTTCAAGACCCTTGAGAGGTCAAAATGGAGGTATATGTGTTTCCTTGTTGTTGGTGAAAGAGTGAGCAAAAAAAGAAAAGAAAAAGAAAACCAGGGCATAAAAAAACGAGGGAGAGATGGAGAAGTTGGAGGCGGGGTGCTTCAAAAAAGAAGAAAAGGCTTGTTAAGGAATGGGGAGACAACATCTGGGATTTGTCTTCAGGCAGTTAGATAGACTGCATCGTTCTTGGCTTCTTTTTTTTTAAAAATCATTTTGGCGAAAAAAAGAGTGAGCTTCACACCTCAAATGTGTGAGAGTGGACCAGTCTGTTCAGCTTCAAACAGCAAACACACAAATGTTCAGTCACTTTATGGAGGAAACTGTTTTTTCTCCAGCTTGGCTCACGTAGACAGAGTGATGTTGGTGGCGGGGGAAGGAGAGGGTTGCACATGTGAATGAAGAAAAGACTTCAGGAAAAAATGACCTCAGTGGTGTTTACTCGGCTGTACATTTTGCAAGGAAGGACTGAGAATCTCTCATTTCCTTCCCTCCTCCCTCTCCTATTGGTCACCTCCCCTTTTTGGGCTGCCGGGGCGTGGCCAGTGACCTCCTGACCCTCTACTGTGTGTGCAAGACAAGATGTAAGGGTGAAGTTTCCCAGCTGCACCCAGAAAGAGGGAGGTGGGGGTCGGGGGGCATACTTTTTTTTAAAAAAACAACCACAGCCAGGAAGAATGAGAGCTTTGTGTGTATTTGTATCTTTGAAGGAAGGATCGAGAGATTTAAAGAGCGACAGGGAGAATATTAAAGAAGTCAAAAGATGGAGGAATGAGTTTTGAAGGGAAGGGAATTTCCAAGTGTGAAGGTATCAGAGAAGAAGTGCGACATAGGCTGCCGGAACGAAGTAGGCAAAAGGACAGGAGGGGAGATTTGAACAAGAGTTTAACTAGAATAATAGTCAGCAGAGTGCAGACCTCTCCTTCTCCTCGTCCTCCTTTGGAGTGCAGTTAGCAGTGTACTTCCTAGTTCACAGACAATGACAAGACTATACCATTTTTCATCATCAGTGGGCATAACAGATTCATCATGACTCTAAAAGCAAAATAAGAGAACTTCCTGTAGAAAAAGGGACACAATTATAGAGCAATTCCTGCCCTGCATTTTCAAGTAAACCAATATTCCAGTTCAATGCGTTCCTTTGTGTATGATTTCCACACAGCTAACAACTATTCTATTATATACTATTATATGGGATAATATAGTCGTCTCCTTCCTTCCAGTAGTGTGTGTAGCCTCTTAGCTCGCGTCAAGTGTCTACTATGTCTAAATTGATTTTCTCCCCTGGCCTTTTCTTTTTTTTTTGCTTTTTTTTTTATCAGCTTAGAAAAGCGGATTTTGTTGCTGGAGCCGCACAATCAATGCTTCCGGTGCAGCCGCTTTTTACTTTATTACTTATTTTAAACAATCAGTAGCGATGAATTAATGCAGGCCTGCTGAATCAGATAAATACGTGTAGTATGTGTGTGTGTGTAATGGCTTGTTGTCAGCCCTTTCTGTTTGTTGTACTGCTGTTTATCAATGTATAATGTATACATTGTAAGTAGTGACCTCCATTCTGATAGATGCTATGCTCCAATTAATCCCTGGGGCATCGTCCACAGCAATATTAATTCCTCATCTCAAATAAATGCCCGCTTTACCTATACTATGACGGATAATTCCCATACATCCATACATCACCTGCAGGGTAGATACGGCATCTGTAAAGTCCTAACTTCACCTACGTTACCATGCTCCCAATGAAGCTCCACTCTTTTGCAGTGTGTGTATGCTAGTCGCACCGCCTCCCCCCACATAGACAAAGCGACTGTATGACTGACAAGAGGTCTGTTTGCCATTGTCCTATGCAACACCTTTCCTCTCTGAATCATTTAGTTTCTGAATCAATGCAAAGAGTGAACCGTCTTCCTGCCTGTATGTAGGCGAGCGGCGAGGAAAACAGACGCGCATGCACATGGAAATATATGGAGGCGGGCAAAATTATCAAGTTCATTTTAGTTTATTGTATGATTAATCTATTTATTTATTATAAGACTGCCTAGTAAAATAAAGCTTTAATGAATAAATAGGAGTGACAATGTTATACAATACATAAAATATAGGTTTTGTGAGGAGGTTGTCATATGTTGAACAAGGAAACCCTGCATTTGATCTCTTTTGTTTTATAATAACATATGAAGGAGCTGAGTAAGTTAAACAGCTTGGGCTGCAAACAAGTAATATGTGTAATATATACTGTATGTAAAAAGCGAGTGTGTTAATACAGAATTCTCATGATAAAGAATAACAAGGCATACAAAACACTGCAGGCTGCCATTTTTGTCAATGAAGAATCAATGGAGGGCCCCTGCCGACGGTGGCTGCACTGAGAACAGTGTCATTAGATCACAAGCACACCGAGAATCTGAGCAGGGGCCCAAGCAGCCTTCACCCCCCCAAGCTTAAATCAAGTGCATCTCGGCCCTGCCTCGCTGGGAAAAAGCTAGGAGGGTTCTTCATCTCCCTCCCGCTCATCCTTTTGGGAGGGGAGAAAGCTTAACTGTCAATCTGTGGCCGCCGCTCTCCGCTCCCCCCCTCTAGTGGCAGTTAGGGAGCCCTGTGGAGTCCCACTAAGCCTCTCAATAGCTGCCCTGCCTCCCACCTCCAGCCTCATTCACTTCTAATGAGGTGCTCAAGTGTCTGCGGCTTAGCATGAGGGTCAACGCAACAAAAACGGGACGGCGCTGTTTCTCTCGCGAACAAATTGTGTTATTCACTTTGACTGATTCTTTACCTTTAAAAAAACAAAATGTGTGTCTCCTCTGCAATTGTCAAGTTCTAACTCGTATTTGTTCCTAAATAATGCATAGACACAGACGGACGCGCCGGTATTACCTGGAACATTATCAAAACAGTGAATCCAATTTTTATTAGTTGTTAAATATGGCACCTTTGGTTCTTGCCATACACAATATTTTCGGGTGGTGACCATTCTCTGTTGGCCAATCAGTGGACAGTCTCCACTCACTTCCGTTGCATGGGTCTCCCATGGAAAGGGACGTTATGGATCTTTGACATTGAAAAATGTAGTTTTTAAAGATGTTCGTACAGTAATATGTGTCCCTAAAAACGCATGTGTAAAACATCTATCACCTCCCTCACTACTCGTGGATGCTGCTTCTGACCAGGCCCTAACATGATGACCATAAGCCTGCAGGTTCTGCTGCTGTCTTAACAAACAAAGCTTGGGGCTCTGCCAGACACGGGAACTGTAAGTGCATAGGCGAACTTAGCATGATGTTGCTGTTAAGATTTGAATGTAATGTTAGCACTGTAGCACACATAGCTGTGTTCGAGGCTGTGTCCTTCCATCCAACTTCTTGATGCTATTATGTTGTATTTAATACAGTATATGGCATCCGTTACATTAGACAAATGCAGAGTTGCATTGTAGTCCCTCGCCACATCGTGGTTCGAAAATCACAGTTTCACTCTATTATGTTTTTTTTTTATCGTTTACGGTTATTAATACATCATGCTGTTTCGTGGTTGAATACAGCATATTAGCAAAAAAACAGGTTGTGTATATTTAAGCAAAGTTGGGGTCGTTTTTGTCAAAATCACTCGGAATCTGAACTAAAATACAGATATGTTTTCAAAGGATACATTCAAATTGTCATATGTCGTGTTGTACATTAGTCACCAGGTGTGCCACTCTAATAAAAACATAATGATAATAATAATAATAATGACGACCTTAATCCAGCTCAACTCAACTCTGAAACCCCATCTTCACTTCCTGTCCACACATCTGGAACACATTTATTGCAACACACACAAGCACTAGTTTTATTTAAGTCTGAAATTGATTATGTTCTCTACTAGTACCTCTCTAATACCATATCTACTACATTGGGTAATATGCGCGTAAAGGTGACTGTAGGGTGTTATTTTATGTCTAAAGGGCACTGATAATGTTGAAATCTGTATTTAGAAGGTCGTGAACAGGTTTCAATCATTCATTCATTTTCTATACCGCTTATCCTCATTAGGTCCGCGAGTATGCAGGAGCCTATCCCAGCTGACTTTGGGCGAGAGGCGGGGTACACCCTGGACTGGTCGCCAGTCAATCGCAGGGCAGACATACAACCATTTACACTCACCGTGAACAGGTTTCCTATTCTGTAAATACAACCTACTTTGTGAAAACTCGCTCATGGGGTCTGCAACCAATTAACCGCGATAAACTAGGGATTACTTTATATGTACAAAAAGGATAAAGCGCACAAAAGTGCTTCTTCAACACAGACATGCAAAACGGCATGTTTGCAGTAACGCTTACTAAAAGCTCTTTTAGACTGTCTTCTAGCATCAGTGCTACATTTTGAACAATACAAATCCAATACACTATTGTGGGACCTCTGAGACTTCTTTGAAATTGTTGAAAAATTGGGTTGTGTCAACTTTGCTGTGCACTATCTACATTTCACAACTCCACACTCCCTCCAGCTGCCTGCTGAATGATAAGCATCAAAGGCAGCATCATTTTACTGAAGCTCCAACCTTAAACAGCCCATCTAAAAACACTCCCAAACAGACCTCACGTCCTTTAAATGACGGCGCAGACAACAAGCATAAACCTCCAAAATCCCGCTTTGGAATCCTCTGGAAGTCAAAGCCAAATCTCGTCCTGCTCACCCTTCCTGTTATTGTTTGTCAGGAACCTCGTCTGTTTCGCTGTCTGAAAGTCAGTATCAATGGGCAGAGTTCCATGAGGAGTTGATATCACGCTTGCCTAGACAGCTAAAGTCTTGTTTGTCTACCATATGCTGTTATATCCTACTTGTTGACATTTCTCTCCTAAGGTTGGATGTTAGATAAGCCTTTGTAAAACACAGTTAATGGGAAGAAATCTGGTGACTTAATACAATATTTAACAGTAAATTGTAAATAAAGAAGCAACATCATAAAAGCAACTATAAAATTCCGCGGACGAGGGTGATACACATTTTTAAAATAATCTTTTTGGTTAAAGAATACACACAGGGCAACTACTTTTTTCTCACGCTTTGAATCCTGTGGCTTATATAGTGATGAAGACACTGGTAGGCTTCTGTTTAACAAGCCGTATTACACTCATTGCTCGGCACTGATTGGGAAAAAATGCAGCAAGAAGCCAAAAAGAAGCAAAAAGCAGACGGTACCCCAAAATGCGCACCACATTCAAGGCCTATTTTCGCAAAAACTTTGCCTGTAGTCCTCATTTGGCAAGATTTAAGGCGTTCGATGTTCGAGGTACAGCTGTATTTTTACTTATTAATGTCTGTGTGGGAATGCAGAGATGAGTTTCCGGACGACGTCTGAAAAAACAGCCCAGACACGTCTTCCCGTTCATTTATTCATTAGCAGCGACTTACAGGGAGGACGCTCGGCACTTTGCATCCATCCACGATGCAGCCCAAAAAACATCAAAAAGATGTGTCGTGTGTAAAGCGATACAGTAAGTGAAGGGGGAACTTCTCACATTTCCTGCCATCTTCTAGCATTTATGCTGAAATAATGACACTCTGCATTAATGCAGGAAATATGCTGTAAATTATATATTTGCGCTGTCAACATGCTATCAGTAGGCTGTGATAATAACTAAACCAGCTTATCATGTATCTGTCGGCTTTTATGTTTAGAGAAAAACTGCTTTGCTTTTGAGAACATACTGATTATTATTTGATGGTTTATAATCTGTAAAAAGCATCCCGTACTTGATTTGAGCATGAGTAAATATTTTAGCTGTTTTTGATTTTTTTTGGATTATCCTGGCTGCGTTGTTGTCTTTTGTGTTGTTTTCAATTATTGATTTGCCCCCTACCGTATGCCCATGACAATTGCTCCTCCTTGTTGGTGTAATTGTGCAGCTTTGTCTGTGAAATGGAGAAGCTTACAGCATAATGCCCCATGTTGATTTTCATTTTTTTGTTGTACTCTCAATGCTCTGGCTTTTTAATACTGTGTGCTGTGCCTCTTGCATGCTGCATTCAAATATGTGTTTATTAACCAGTATATTTCTGTTCAGAGTCCGTATTAAATTGGAATTGTCACAAAAAATAACAATTTTGTCACTGAAAATTGACAAACATGTGAAAAAAGCAATCAATATGAAATGATGTCACAACTAGAGCATGTTTTCTGACATAATATTGCGTTTTTCTGATGAATTATAAACATAGTTTGTTATAGGATGATGTCTTGTCTTGTCTTGTTTATGGAGATGCACTGATGGTCACATTTCTGGAAACTGAGTCTTACACTTTTTCATGGACTCCAAATCATTATTAAAGTTGAAAAATTAAGTTGTTATATGTAATGAATTTTTAGATTTAAGAAATTACAGCCTATATTGCCAATGCTTGCCTGTTATTCAAGCATTTAGTATAATATTTAGGCTATTTTTTGTTTTTCTCTGCAACAATGATGATATATTTTAGAATTTTCTTTTAGTATTTTTTTTAATTGTGGTTTGCATTTGATTTCCTGTCATTGTCTCCTATTATATTGTCCTGAGTGGTAACTAATTTAAACTATTTCTACAGTGACAAATTCATGTGCAGTTCTCCATATATGAAGGACAAAACATCTGTTCAAAAATTCTTTGGCTATTCTTTTCTCCTCCCCATCAAAAGTCAAATTCCCCTGCTGTCAGAGCCAAGAGAGGAAAGCAAAGTGCAGAGCAGTAACAAGAGGAAGTTGTTTGAGGGAACACAGAGAGTTGGCCTGGGTGGGTGCCAGCCACCCGCCTTTACCCTCCACTTTGACCTCAGCTCTGCAAAGGTGGAGCTCTACGAGGCTGCAACTTGACTCCGCAGGCTTTAAGTCTTATACTGTCCGAAAAACAAGTCCACCGAGAACTTTTGATCCCAACAACGGTATTTTTTTGTAAGTGTGGATGTGCTTGTGTTCCACAGTATAAACACCCCCAGACATGGCACAGTTCTAGCAATCTTGGTGCCTTCTTTTGCCTGACTCACACTCACAACTATGCAAAGGCAAACTGCAGCTCAGTCATCTAATTGATTCCAGACTTCCCACACAAGCCTTCTGCTCAATGCACCTCCTCTCTCCAGGACTCTCTGGGTCTTAATGCCTGCTAAATGCATATTTCCATTACATGATGTCAAATGACTACATGGAAACATGTTATACACGATGTGCATGTGAATCTTTTGCAACACGAGTCCATTCTAGTCTGTTGTCATTCACAAAGAAAACTAATGCTCTTAATGGAGGTAATATGAGAAAAATTTCAATATATATTTATTTTGACAATAATATTAATAAAAAATATATACAGCAGTAAAATATATAAAGTACTAACAAAACGAATCAGCGAAGAAAAGTAATTAAGTAAGTTAAAAAATTGTTAAAAATGATATATATAATTAAAAACTATACGCATGTATTAAAAATCTTTAAATAATTATTGATTTTAAACAGTTAGAAAAAGTTATTTTATATACCACAAATATAATTTCCTGGAGCTAAATTTTAGAATGTCAGGCTATTTTAATACAGCCCTGCAAATTAATAATGTACATTGTAAAAATATATTTTTTTCTCACTGAAATCTCCTAACAGACTTTTGCTGGCTGACACCTGTTGCTAGGCAGAATTCCAGGAGCATGATACTTGACAAATGTTTAAAATGAATCCACAACCTGCAATATAAAGTTTTGTTTTTGCACATTTAACATATACATATACTGTATATTTAATATGAATATTAGAAATAAAAAAACACCATCTGGTGCATTCAGTGGGGCACTGCAGCCCCTGACCATTACCATGCATAATAAATATAAGGTTTATTGGAACAAATCTCATCATAAGTTAGACAAGCCCTCACAATTATTGTTATTATTTCAACACAGGGACTAGCATTCAGCTGCCACAGCACGGCAGCCAATTAATAAAGTGGACTGTGGGGTAAAAGCACATGGGCTCCACACTGCTGCTGTTGCTGCTGAGACAAGGCTTGGAGGAGGGGGCAGTGGTGATGGTGGTGGGGTTAGCTGGTCCTTGAGCAGTATTGATCCAAGACCGATGAAGAAGCAAAGAGAGAGAGAGAAAAGGAAGGAAATGTGTGGTGAGAGGTCAGTGTGGGTTGTGTTGTTGTATTGTTGCTACTCTGGGATCAATACCACCTTTGTTTGTTTGTTTGTTTGCTTGGCGATGGATTGCTCCCCCTGGTGGAGATACTACGTTTTTGTGGCATTTGTGGCACCCCTCAAAGGGTTGTGCTCTAAATTCTTTGGAAGGCACGTTGTAAAACAAATGTTCTCACAGTTTTATAATCATTAGACAAATGGTCAATGCCTTAATTTCAGCCATGTTTTTCAGCCAATCTTGCATTTAAATTTTACAGACATGTGCGTGTCAGTCCTCTGACGGTATGTAGTACATTTTGTGGGGAAAACACCTGCAATTTACAGTGGGTGATTTGTATAAGAACATTTAGGTGTTGGAGAAAAGCCACGTCAATGCGGCTTAAGAAGTTTAATAACAGCGCCACCATGTGTACTTATGTAAAAATATATTTTAGAAATGGTTTATTGACAGATAATTATATTTTTATTATTCAATACTATGTTCCTGAATATTACCACTATCATCATTATTATTATTATATGAATATGACCTAAAATATGAACATGTCAGCTAAATGTTTAACAAATAGTTAAACTGTCAAAAGGCATTCATAGTGAAGTATATGAAATATAGCGTAAATTCTGAGGCGTTAACATTTATGACAAACAAAGGCTCAAAGTAGTGGGCTTACCATTTGGCAAAGTGGTAATTAATTTTGCTGTTCTTGTATGATCATTTGTAGTTTTATAAGTCGTAATGTATAAAAACACTGTATAAACACTGTTTATACACACTGTATAAATATTACTTTCCATTTGAAACCCCCAATTTCTCAATGTATAAAAGAGCCCCCTTTATACATTGTAGAATATCAGCCTTGTTTCTGGCGCTAATCAGTAAAAAGCCCAAACGACAAGCCTGCGTTTAATCTAATTGCAAGACAGCGGCTGATAACATGCAGCCCATTTACATTCTCCGGGGCGTACTGCACTGGGCTGTTAGCTGCGTCTGTGATGAATGATGGATCATGATGCATTAAAGCCCTATTGCACTCAGCTAGCTGCACATTTCACTTCTCTTCAGCACACTTTTTCCCTCAGGCCATCTGTTTTTTTTTTTAACCCCCCCTGATTAACAGGCAGTAAATCTCAAAATGTGGCGGCTTTAGTGACACGCTGTTGCTACAGTGACAGTGGCCCAGTGTTTTTCTTCTAGTGTACATACATCATTTGTCAGATTGTTTGATTTTTACGCCATCTTTGTGTGGAGGTTTTCTTACAGTGTTTCCGTCACACACAATGTGTTAATATGGTGCTATGTCTAATGGGCACAGCGTGTTTGCGTGTTCTAAATGTGTTCTATTACTACTGCAGGAAAGGTTTTATTGCTGCTTCTCTTGCAGTCTAGCAGAGAGTGGCACTACATTAAATGTCAACCTAAAACAAACGTTCGATTGTTTGACATTTTTTTGTGTTTATACCAGAACTTGAAATCTCAACATGAGTCAAAAATAACATTATTGATTTTTTTACATTTTGTTTCTCAAAGACAGTTAGCTTATTATTGGAACCTGATTGTTTTTTCTTCCAACTATTTTTACAGTATATAAATTGGAAGATGGCCAGTCGAATACATCGTGGTCGTCGACTGTAACATGTAGATGTATCATCTACATGGCTATAACCAATTATTATAATCTATTTACCTGTGCCCTCAAAAAGATCTACTATATTTGTACATATTATATAGAGCTGCAACAATTAATCGATTAATCAATTATTAATAGATTAACCAGTTAATAGACAACTATTTTGTATTCAAATCATTGCTTTTTGCTTTAAAATGTAAATATCCTATAAAATTCGAATATTTTAAAATGTCCTTAATCATCTATGGTTAATATGATTAATCTATAATATTATCTTTGTGTTTTAAGATAAACAAGCTATTCACACACATTAGCTTGGAATTTGGAAAACGGTGATCGACATTTTTGCCTCAGAAGAATGCCTTCTTCTGCTCATCTGAGGTTGGGTGGCGGGGGCAGCAGCCTAGCATAGAAGTACAGTTGTACAGCTTTTCGAGGCGGATCAAGAGGCATTCTTTCTAATGCTACGTCTAATGTGAGCGTCTGTCCCACTGTCCCTGAACACACCATGTAACTTTGTCCCACACTTTACAAATACACTACTATACTGTATCTTTGACCCTTTTTTCATCTCATTATTGGTCTTAAATGCCGATACTATGAGGGAATGCATTAAGATAAGATTTGATGATCTTAGTGACTGCATATCTGTTTGGTACACAACTGCTCTGAAAAACAAAGTCCAGGTTTGTACTGGTGGTTTAATTTTATGTTGTTCCTGTCTTAGTTTTACACAATAAATAATAAATAAGATATAAATAAAATAAGTTATACCGGTGTAATGTACAAATGTTTTACTGATGATCTTTCCCGGCAGTGATGAAAATTTCTTTGGCCCAAGTGGCTCCACAGATTTTCTTTTGTTTTAAATGAATTTATTACCAAATTTTGTGTATTCTGTATGAATAATTACTAATGTAACAAACACATTGAATCAAACGTTTCTTATTTAAATTGAAATATTTAAATCTTCAATAGACAGCTACAAAAATTATCATAATATAATATTAGAAAATACAAGACCCTTCATGCAAATTTGTAACTATTTACAACGCTTGTACGCCGAGATAGCCCTGCATAAATGACAGGACACGTGCTTCAGTACCTTCTTGCCCTTCACTTTTTCCAGCAAGTCTATTTTGTGACAGTTCCAACCACAGAAAGAGTAGATGCAAATAACTTTGGTTTTGTTGCGAGAGCAATTTGCCTGGGCTTTGAAGCTAAATTTACCAATCAAAATACCCTTTCTTTGTCCATTTCTGCTCAATATTCTTTCCCGTTTGTGGCTCCACAGTCACGGCTACTTCCTGAAACTACAGTGTGGTCAAAGGGTCAAACAGGACGTGCGCACGTTAATCGCACGTCAAAAAATAGTGCCATTACAGGAAACTTCTGTTAATACATTATTAATGCATTCATTTTGGCAGGCCTACTAATTACCAATATAATTGATGTAATATAAAATCATGTCTTTTATATACCATATAATTTGCGATTCTTATAATTATTATCGATTTTGTGTAGCACTATTATAATGGTATTGTAACCGAAAGCCATTCGATGTGTATAAAATATCTATAAAACAGTAGAATAAGTTTAAAACAGTGAGGCCTGTTTTCAACACTATTGATTATGTTTGTGTTTGGTTGACTTTTGATTGTGATTTATGGCAAGGTTTGTAAAGATCTATATTAAAGACTGGGGGCATCCTGTGGAGCTGCCTGTGGAGATTGGTGTTGGTGGGCAGGAGGGTGTGTGAAGTTGGTCTTTTTAAGCGATGCAGGAAAAAAGGGAGCTATCAGGAGAGCGGTGAGAAGAACTAATGAGCTGGATTTGCCAGAGACTTGGCATTCTGCTCATCTTCTCTGCTGCGTTAGAGCAAGCCGGCTCCAGCGAGCTTCCTGTCTGCACCCTCCAGCAGGAGTAAATGAGGGCTGGGTGGGTTGGAGAGGAAGGAGGAGGAGGTGGAAGGGTGTTGGAAGCAAAAGAACAGAGAAAAGAGGAGGAGGGCGAGGAGGAGGAGGGAAGGGACTACTGTTGAAATTGAATGCCAGGACGCCACGTTCTCACTGGCTGCGTTTCCATGGCGACACGGGGCAATTCTGGCGAGTAAGGAAATTTCATTCATTCTGTTAAAAGTGGTGAAAATATTAACACAAAGCACAATAAATCAGAGATCCAAGAGGAAGCCCAATCATTCTATGAGCATTCCATGATATATACTTGTATATATATATGTATTCATCATAACCTTTGTCAGTTTTACTAATTATTCTTACCTAATGAAGGGATTGTTTATCATATATTCTATAGTCATTATTATTGTGCAATGCATCTGTCAATGTTCACTTTCTTATTTATTTATTTATTACTGAATAAACTAAAAACTCTCCTACCTGTATTAGTAGACATCATTTACGCCTTGTCCCATATTATTTAACATGTTTAACCCAGGAAGTGAACAAACCATCACTAATTGTTGAGACACTGAGAAGGCATAGGATTAGATACTTGCCTAAATGGTGCAAATGTAAACATTTAATGTACTTTACTGTAGCCTAGTTAAGTATGTTTGAAATAAACTAAACCATTACAATTTTTCCGCTTTTCTTGCATCTTTCTATGATGCTACTTTGCACCTCCTGACCCCACCACGTAAGCAAACACCCTGCAAAACTCCAGCAACCCCTGCAGGTATATGGCAGCGAACAAAGACGAGCACTGTTAACTGCATGCTCAATGTATGTGTTGATTTGGGACGTGGGAAATGGGAGCGTGCACCAAAAAAGGGGATGCACGGCTGTTTCATTTGACCCATAAACTGCAGCAATATTCAATCTGACAATGAATGATTAACGAAAAATTTCAGAAGCATGTATGCCAATTGCAACATTATAAAAGCTAAATTTATGGATGAAGGAGAAAAAACAGAAATGAGCAGGAAACGCGCGAGTGCATGATGCTAAGAGTGCTAACGTTAACATGCAACATCCAGCATGGTAGAGCTAGGTGTCTATGTGTGCTAATATTTGCAAAAATGTCAACATACGGGATGTTACTATGCTAATATTAGCACGCCAGCACTAACATGTTAACACTAATATGTTCCTACTCATGAAAACATGAGTGAAAACAGAAATTTACTACACTTTTTAAGCAGTTTAAATTGTAATTGTGGTAAATATAGATTTTATTTTGTACAATGTAAACTACTATTTTATTTCCCCTTATTCATTTTTTTAGTATTTTTTTATTTTCTTTGTATTGTTTTTCAAAACTTAATTAATTAATTTACTTATGTATTCATTAATTGGTCTGTTTTTACACTTTTCTTCTTTCATAACTGCATACGTGATCCATCTATTGCTACACAATCTCAATTACTTTGTCTCTTTACAAGAAAATGGTAACAATAAACACAAGAAGCCAACAAACTATCAATAATTGTTGAGACACAGAGAAGGGTCAAAGTTAAAACGTGATGTTCAAAGTAACTTTTTCAATCATGTTCAGAACAAGTACAACTATGACAAATGTAAGAGTCTCCAGCAAAAGGTGGCTCCTTGTCCTGACCTCATGCATGTGTGCAACCTGAGCACGCAAGTCCGGGTGTCACCATGAACCTCCACTCTTCAGCTAAAGCGAGGCTGACAACTGCGCGGGGCTTGACTGGCCTGCCGCTGCAGCCAACATGACAGTTGCTCTGCCGGGCAGCACTCCACACACACACACACGCACACACACACACACATATATAGTGACATTGACACACACACACACACATAGCTTCATCCTGATATGATGTGCAGGTTTCTTCATCAGCACATGCAGCATGTTGTGACAGACTAGGCGTGCTATAAACAAGTGTGTGTGTGCGTGTGTTTATAATCCTCAAGCTGGCAAGTGCAGATGCTTCACTGTCTCTGAAAACATCATTACTATTCCCACAGAGGGTGGGGGGAGATTATAAAGCAGCGGGGTAATAACACTGTATATTAAGATTTATAATTTGATGATGATTGTGTTCTTTTCTGCCTTCAGTTGCTGAGGAGGGACTCTGGGAGTGTGGCCTGTCTTACGAGTGCAGGACCCTGCTGTTTAAGGCTGTGCACAACTTGCTGGAGAGGTAAAATAACATATGAAAAACATATTGCATGCGATTATTTTTGATACACTTGTATGCTTGTATTGTATGTTATAAATGCAAAAAGTGAGTAGAGTAGATATACTCTAGAGTTAAAGGACTTTCTTTTCCGTTTCTTCTGATTTTTGGTTCAGTTTAAACTGGCACTTAAGCAGTCCTCTTTCATCATGCCTGTTTCGGATGGCATTAAAAGTAAATGTTGTAATCCTTAGATTAAATTAGATGAAATGGTGGAAACCTCGTTGTCTTTCTTCATTATGCCTCTCACAATTATTAAACACATTTGAAATGATAAAATGTATAGGTAGTCACCACTAATGCATGACAGTGTAAGATGATGGGTTGGTTGGTTAATTTATATGAACGTGCATATCAATGACATTGGAATACATCAATAATACAACTGACAGTTCCACATGTCCAAAAGGAGTAGGAAGAAGCAAAGCTTATCCAATCCTACCCCGCAGGGTTTCCCTTAATTTCAATACCTTTATGCACTTCCTGCATTTAGTAAGTTTGAAATGCATAAGTAAGGTAATAAGTGTGTTAAAGCAGTAGTCAATGTAGCAATCATTCATTCATTCATTTTCTGTACCGCTTATCCTCATTAGGGTCACGGGGATGCTGGAGCCTATCCCAGCTGACTTCGGGTGAAAGGCGGGGTACACCCTGGACTGGTCGCCAGTCAATCGCAGGGCACATATAGACAAACAACCATTCACACTCACATTCATACCTATGGACAATTTAGAGTCACCAATTAACCTAACATGCATGTTTTTGGAATGTGGGAAGAAACCGGAGTACCCGGAGAAAACCCACACACGCACGGGGAGAACATGCAAACTCCACACAGAGATGCCCAACGGAGATTTTGAACCCAGGTCTTCAAGATCTCCTGACTGTGTGGCCAATGTGCTAACCACTCAGCCACCGTGCGGCCCCTGTAGCAATCATGATGAGTGAAAATCATAATAAATAATAATACATTGAGTATAGATAAATAAATCAGAACACAGCTGGATTGTGTGTGAGTACATAAAATCTGGTCCCAAAGGAATGAAGAATTAGAGATAAGGTGATAGCGATTAGACCAGGGCTCACCAAATTGTGGGTAACCTGGAATTGTATAACCTCAGAGGTGTTTGGATTTAAAGTAACTATTAAAAGCAGCAGCAGTTGCTCCTTGCAACGCCCCCTAGTGTGCAAGGCAACCACAGGGGTAGAAGTAAGGTTCTTTCTGTTTGTTTTGTGACTGTCTTGTTTTATTCTTGTATTTTATCGTTATAACTGCATTTTACACGTCGTTGGGGTGTTCGGTGTACAGGGTGAGCGACTTAGTTGTTATTTAAGTATAAGTTCTGATTTACACTGAAACACAAAAGGCAACTCAAAGTCTAGGAATGGAACTGGTCCGAAACCCGAGGACCACCAGTATTGACTAAATGTACTTTCCATCTACCTCTAAGGTCATTCGGAAAGATTTTTGAAGTGCATCCCCAAACAAAAGAGCCCAAAAAGTCACAGTTAGTCAACTCTTCTTGCCTTCTGGCATCATCAACTCAATGAAATTAATAATCTGAGCAGTGAATCATTTGCTCAAGTATCCCAAACTCTCCTTTCTGACTCAGAGCCATCTGTTAAATGAAGCAGCACATATTTGCTCTCTATTAAGTTAAGCATCAGCGATCATCACAGGGGGCAGACGGAATTAACCTTCCTATTACCTTGAAGCTAACGCCTTTTATTGCTAACTATTCCGGTGGCACGAGAGCGATCGCTTTCTCTTTCGTGGCACGCGGCGGAAATAAACTTTGTCGCAGCCAAGTGGTTTTCTTTTTTGGCTCTGCTTGAATGAATGTAAATTTGAGTCAATTAAGAAGGTCTTAATCAAACAATCACAAGCACAGTAATGAGGAACAATTTAATATTGCTGGCGAATTGCAAGCGAGCGCAAAGATCAGGGCAAATACCAAAGGTCTTTGTGATGCAAGGGTGTTCAAAGTGCGGCCCGGGGGCCAAATAAAAGAAAAGGTGACAGAAAACGTTTAGCAATGATGGCCAGTGGTGTAGTGCTTCTTTTTGAGCAAATTATCTGTGTATCAGTATCTGTAATTTACCCAAAATGTCTTTTGGGGAAATTAAGCAACAATTGGTTGGCTGGCCCCCAGGCTCCCTCCACTGGTTACCAGTGGAATGTCTTGTTAAAAACAGCCAAGCCAGGAAGCACAGCAAATGACTGAATGAATGGTGACGGTACAAGCAAGAATGCACTGGAGGCTTGGAAAGCTTTACATTGCCAAGTGAAGCCTATAAAATAATCGTGTAAATCTCTGACCTGGATTTGAGGATCTACTTTGGAATTCCCTGGCAAAGAAACACACACACAGGCAAGACTCGGTGTGTGTGTATGCGTGTGTGTGAAAGGTCACTGACGTGAGGATAAAAGATAGCTGGGCCAGCCAAATAAGGAGCACGACGACTCAGCAGCTTGATCCCATCAAAATGATGGGATGAAAGTGAAAGATTTTGGAAGCCCATGTGTGAAAGCAGACGCTTTGAGCAGGAGACTTGAGTAGAAGACCTGCCTTTTCCTTTGCTGTGAAATTGTGATACACTCTTGTAGCTTTAAGAGGGTCAGAGCGTCGGTAATGTAGCAATTCTTTCTTTCAATAAAGTTATTATATCGATATTAAATCAATTCAGCATGATAACTAGTAATTTTCTTTTGTTTTTAATATTACAACAGCAGATTTCTTTGTAACAATACATTTCTTTTCATTGGCTGAAAAAAATCACATGGTTCCATTTTTTTTAATAAAAAAATGAAATTAAAGTTAAAAAAGAAAAATACTTCAAAGTTATACTAATAAAAAAAAAATTTCAATAAATTCCCAAAACAAAGTCAGTTTTTTAATGTTTAAAATCTTATTTAATAAGAATGGGCATTAGATTGCAATTCCTTGATAAATACCAATTGAGATGTTATTCTATTCTATTATATAGGTGTTGTTTTGCATTATTTTGTATATACAATTGCCATATATTGATCAGAGTAATGCTGCCCATCACAGACAAAAATGCTGACCTGTTTAGACAGCGAACTAGTTGAGACTGAATCAACAGTGCTTCTGCAGCCAAGTATTGAACTTTTTTTTTTATCTCAGTTACTTCAAGATGCAGGCAATTTACTATCAACAAGCTCTACGAGAGATAATTAGCGTTTGTTCCTTGATACTTAAGAGAGTCTCTTATCTATTGTCCTCTTGTGATTTCTGCAGGTGTCTGATGGACAAGGGCTTCATGCGGGTTGGGAAATGGTTCTTCAAGCCACATGAACTGCAGGAAAAGTCTCTGGGCAGCAGGTAGGTGGACCAAACATAAGCATATTCTACTGTGCTTTGTCTTTGTGGAGTATTTACCAAACTGAACTAGACTTGGTTTGGCAGCTGGTGGGAAGGTCCTTCATGTGCTTTGTCCAGTCTGGTCGTGCTCGGGGCTATAACAGGGCCAGCAGCATGAGGCTAATAAGAAGCAGAGAGGTTGACTAAAGGTTTTCAGTGTTGTTCTTGCACATATGTGATTTAAGTTTAGTTTATTCCTAAGTTCATACTTCTCCTCTCTTGTTGAGAAAAATTGTATGGCATTCTTTGGTAACTGGTTTTTGTTTGCTTTAGGCATCATTTTAGCGGTTTGAAGGTTTACCAGATCAGCAAATTTTCATAATTGTGATTTTTGAAACAGTGGACTTGTGTGTTCTCTATACGCCGTGTTATGGATTATCCTAATTGATCTTTTTGCACTACATCAAGGACGGTGTCATCATACATTACTACTGTTATTTAAGTGTCTTTATTTTCTTTCCTGTTGGGAATTTTTTTGGCACATTCTGCCAGCGCTACCACTCGGGATGACTCCAATCTCTTATTCTTTTTTTTTTTTTTTTTTTTTTTAACATTTATCAGATTCTTTGTGACTGCATGTGTTTTTTCATGGATTCTCATTTTAATTTGATTTTAAAAAAGGCAGTGACCTCATCCAACAGAGATTAAGATCAAATCAAAGATTAAAAACATTACCATTGCACTCAGAGAGATTAGAACAAACAGAGAGAGACACACCACATGGACTAAAGTATCGGGGCATTCCGTCTTAATTAATTAACCAATCAGAGGTTAAGGTAGAATTCTTGAATGTAATAAAGTTGTGAAGCTATGACAGTGCGGCACAAGAAGCAGGGAGTACTTTTAAGGTTCGTGTAGACCTGCCAACATGTACAAATTTATTGTGCTGAACCACCGAGTTATGAGATGTTGTGAGAAGGCTCTATTTTGTGGCCCAGTGCATAAAGCAAAGTACATAAAGGCATTCTTAGATGACTGTGGTGTGGAGGAACTTAAAGTAACAACACCGATTTCACCAAGTAATGTAATAAGAAAAAATACATGTGCTTTGTCAGACGGGCATTGTGAACTGCAGCCTTGTCCTGTTGAAAAGGTCAGTCATTACCACACAGACGAGTGCCTTTAGTCATGAGTGATGCCCCCCGCAACATATCCACAAAGCCATCCTCCGCACAACCTGAAGCTCCATTGTTCCATTGAAGGAAAAATCACCCCCCTCCATTCCCAGGTGGGATCTCCTTGTCATGCCAGTAGTGATGGAAGCCATCAGGACCGTTAGAAAATAAAACTTTTCAATGTCCTGCCGTGTTTGGTGCTCTCGTGCAAATACCAAATGGGCAATTTTTTGGCATTGAAGGAGATGAGGTCTTTGAGGTCCTATTTTCGTCTTAAAGCCCTTCTCTCGCAGATGCCGTCTGCAGTAACAACCTTCATTTGGCCTGAAGATCGTCCTGTGTCTTGACGAACCGCCGACATTTCTTTTGGTTCCATAACCCTAAGGATCTTTTAAGAAGTTTAAAATGACTTTCTTACCGCATCCTACCTCATGGCACAGCCTCAATGGCACACTGCAAGAGGCCTTCCTAACGCGAGAGGCCTTGCTTGTGCAGCTCAACAAGCCAACCTTGTTTAAAGTGAAAGCTATTTTGCCTTTGCCATCAAGAGATCATGACAAACCAATGACGACAGGCAACAAGTGACAATGCTCCAACCAACCAAGTGTGCGCACACCTGAACTTAAATAACCAGAGCTAAACGAGAAGCAGGTGCGCGTAATTATAAGAAAAGACAAATCAGGGAAGGCAGGTAAAAACATACGAAAAATAGGACATTACAAGAACCCAGGCATAAGAATCAAAACTAAAATACACTGTCACGCCAATAAAAGTGCAGATTTTGACACTTACAATGCATCTGTGTCTACTTCCTGATTGTGCTACTTGTTATTTTGACATGTTATAACAGCATAAGTCTCCCTTTCTCACGTTGTGGAATTGAACATCGTGAAAGTGGGAGGAGCTAACAAGTGTATTGCTTGTTTGCATGCAAATGTTCCTCTAAATGTACGCTTTTGCTCGGGAGCATTGCTCCCTTGATGTCATGTGACCTCTGCCTCAGCTGTAAGCATCTCCTTTGTCTCCTCAGCACCTCCACGCTGTGCCTTTAATCCCCAACAGAGGGCGTCGGGAACACACAACCCGACCGCCCACCACCCCCTTCAGCCTCCCGCCTTTGTCAAGCTTCCCTGGTGTTTATCTGGCGTGTGTCCTCGGGGGGCGAATAGTGGCGCATCTAGGAGTAGAATTCCAACCCTCCCTTCCCTTCTGCTCTCTTTGTGTCGGAATGAGGAGGGAGCTCTACGGGTTGGTAGCGAATTGCATCAGACGCTTGTGTGAGAGAGGGATGAGAGATTTTCAGGGAGGAAGAGGTAGCAAAGGAGGGGTGGTCATAAATGAATCATTAGTGCAGGCGGCTGAATTGATGCATTAGAGTCTGTCCCTCTCATTAGTTCAGTCATTCTGTGAATGCCAAGCACAATGCACTGTAAATCTGTAAGCATTGACATTCATGACCATTTACAGCCTATGCTAATCTATACATTCATATTTTTACAGGAATAAAAACATTTCCACGGCACACAAAGTTATATTATCTCCTCAACAATACATCAAACTAAACAAAATAGTGCACAGACGCTCTCCTCCTCCCCCCATGTGCTGACATTGAGCTATTAGCCGTCGTCTTGGCAACGCTTGGTGCCCAGCCATAGACCAAGGTCACATAATGTCAAAACAGAAGAAAGATGTTTTTGTGTGCTATCAAAACGATCCGCACGTGGAAATTGATTTTTTTTTACGAACAGTTATTATAATTCAGCCATTTTTATTAGATGACATAGGAAAGAATTATATTTGAAACATTTCAACCTAAATACTCCAGGCTGGTTTCATGAACATTTTCAAGTAAGACATTTTACAGAAAATGATCAAAGTCCAAATAACCCCACTTTGTTTTAGAAATAGTTCATTGGGTCAACTTTAACATAATGAGAAGAATCTTATTATCACTGATTAGCTCTTATTAAAATGACTGTCAGAAAAATGAACATTATAGTAGTGTTAATTAAGCCTGGGCTCCATGGCTTCATTTGCAAGCACCTGAAGACTCATAACATATTTTTGCCTTCTGTCATTGTTCTCAATAAACCCACACTCCGTATAACGCTCCTCATATGAACTCTCCTCATCTAGCTGCTTTGCATCCCTTGATAAAGTGGATGAAGTGGAGTTTAATCAAACTAAAAAGTTATTGCAAAAATGATCTTTTAGTCAGGAGTACTGGAGTGTTGAATTTAATAATATACAGTATATCATATATGAAGTAAAATCTATCCTAAAGTGGCAAATTGTTTGTTTAAATACTTAATGCTTATAACTTATAGTTAATTCTGTGAATAATAGCTCACCTTAGCAGTTGTCACTCAGTACTTTTATACTCTTCACAGTAGAAATTAGAAGTAGAAAACACAGTAGAAAACATTAGAAATGTTGCATATCATCTGTCTGTTCCAGGGTCAAACTGATGTCATTTTTAAAACCTTTATATAAGTAATTTAAGCGCAATTTAAATTTTTTGTCACACAAGTCTAAGAAGAAGTTACTGACATTATGAAGTCTTTAACTTCCAGTGGTTGCTCATTGAACTGTCAACAACAACAAAAAACCCAAAGAAAAAGCAAAATGCATTTAAACAAATTCATACTTTTGATACTGCTGAAAGGAAAGTTTTTATTTAGCGTGACAGCAAAATTAAAAATGTGCAATGTATAATATTCTAGTCAAAAGTATAGAGACTTCTGTAGGCCTGTCACGATAACAAACGTTGCTGCACAATAATTGTCCCACGATATTTATTGCAATTTTTTGCTATCAATATTTATCGATAATTATTGCTGATAAGCTATATATATTATTATGAGACCATTTTTTTCATAAATCTAATGATAATATATGGCGTAATAATGCGAGTACGCAGTATCAAAAGCAGCACACCTTACATTTCACATTGTAATCGGAATATCAATGGCTTTTGAACAAAAGACAAAAACACCCCATGAAAATAAAATGGAATCTGTCTCTTTCATCAAAAATTGGACTAAAATAAAAATTTCCAATTTTGTATCACTGTCACTTTCGTTATTGTCTCAATGTTGAGAAAAAAAACGGAGAAATAAACTGCCAACGCTCTGAAGTCCACATTCTGTCAATGCAGACGTCAGCTCATTCGCATACACACTTCATTGCTTAGCTTTCGGCAACATTATGTGGAATAAACTGCTTATGTTTAAGGAGATAATTTTGTCAGTTTTTGACAAGCACGAGTTTTGGATGCAGCAAAACGCACAATCAAGTGTTACATACTTTGAGAATCACGGCAACTGAAACGTACGTTCCGTCGTTTGGTATTACTTATTTCATTGTCTTTGCCACAAACTTTTTCATGTCACAAAATGACGACGCGCAAACGGGCTGAAATTGACACCAGATTGTGTTCGATACACAACAGGCAGAAAGAAAGCACTCTACACGGTTTCCTCTGTTTATTCAATATGTTTGCAGTATATTTTCACACGGCTACGGCTTCAAATCCCTTTTTTCACCATTTGCGTTTGCTTGCTTTTTATTCCTCGCGACACTCGCTTGCAGCACTCCGTGTGTACAATCGTTAGCGCCTCGCCAGTGCCAACACACATGCACGCACATGGACATTTATCGAGGGCGGCCCAATTGTTGAGTTTGTTTTTACTTATCGTGCGGCTAATTGATGTACTGACTACTGTATTGTGACAGGCCTAGAATCCCTTTGGTTCAGTAGCATGACTAAGTGTATCTAAACCAGTGTTTTTCAACCACTGTGCCGTGGTGTGTCGTGGGAAATCATCCACTTTCACCTAATTGGTTTATAAATATTTTTGTGTGCTGCTCGGCAGAGTAATCATGTAATATGCAAAATAGCAGTTGGTGGCCACACTTTATATTGACTTTATATTGATTTTATAGGCGACTCAGATGAATGTTTACATTTTCTCCTGGTGGTGTGCTTTGGGATTTTTGGAAAGAAAAAAGTGTGCTTTGGCTCAAAAAAGGTTGAAAAACTCTGATCTAAACATTTGACTGGCACCGTATACATACAGTGGAAAGCGAGAAAAGAAAACAGCACCATCTGCGGAATGTGATGGGGCACTGCACCTCCTTCATAGCAGAGCCACCACTTCACTTACAATCAGCCTTTTTTTTTTATGTCGTTGACAAAAAAGGCAGCATGCATTTGAGCAAAATGCTTGCTGCTGATTAATTTTTATATAACCTCATTGCTTGCAGGATTTGCTTTGCCTTTCCTGAAAAGCTCTAACAAAACATTCACTGTGTCGTTGCATCTACTGTAACAGTCAATCATTGATTAATGTGACTATCCCTGTAAACGTCAACGTAAATATGGCTCCATCCATCATGAGAGACACATGAGGATAATCCACCATCAGACTGACAGCATTTAACAATTAAGAATGTCACTGACAGCCCCTATGTTTGCTTAACGGCGCCGCTTAACATGAAGCATTCTCCTTTTAACACGCTCTTTTATTGCGGCTCTACAGTGAAAATTAAATTGTTTGTGTTTGTATCCCTTGAGAGGTAGAACACAAACGACATGATATCCCACAGATGTCTCATATACTTCTTTACATGAGCAAGTACACCCAAGCAAGAGGGGAAAAGTAGATCAATGGTGGCGACGCATCAGTGTCAAGTAGCAAATGAGTTACATTAGAATTAATTAATCATCTTAGCAGGTTTGTACGCTTATCTATCATTCCTTTATGGGACTTACCAAGACTTCTCCAATTAACAACTGCCTTCAATGAAGTGCAACTCCTTCTATAGTCACCTGATGCGTAGTCTACAAAAGCAAATAACAGACAGGTCAAAAAAGATTTGCATCAGTTGTGGCTATAGGCAACCTCCTGATGTCATTTTTATTTGTTTAATTACCTCCACTAAATGGCAGTTGTTGCATTTGAAGTACAGTATCATGAATGGTAAGCTTTACTTACCTCTGCATGTGCTTTCAAATATTGTTGCACTTGCCGTACTGTTGTTTACAGTAAACCCGTCAGCGGGATTAATGATGGCTTAGCATTGTCCTCCGTTCCGCTATTTCAACATTGGTTCTGTTGCAGTTTTGTTGCGCAATATACTTATACCGTTAGGTTCTCCTTTAATAATAAATATTATTTAAAAAAGGGGTTGTTAGCTTGTTTCCTGCTATGGCTTTGTGATTTAGTTAGATAAACCTGATAATTAGGGTTTTTACAGTATACATGGCAGTAAACAAATGGAGGATGCCAGGTGGGATAGATCAGTGTTTTTCAACCACTGTGCCGTGGCGTAGTGTCTGGTGTGCCGTGGGAAGTCATCCACTTTCATCTAATTGAAAAACACTGGGATATATTGTGGTCACCTTCCACTCTGCAGAAATCAGCTCAGCTCTTTGTTATAGTATAACAAAAATAGCTTTACGCTCGAGTGCAAACACATGCTCCCTAAATCTTTTTATTATACAGTTTGTTATCTTCCCTCTGTTTTATATAAAAGTGTATTCCGATGTTCCAACAACAGTATGTGCAAATGTGACGCGTACATGAAGCGTGTCGGACCCTCGCTGGGACCTGTGCTGTCTGACTTGTCATGTAAAACGAGCTCCTTTTCGGTTTCAGTGCTCACGTACATGTCATTTAAAACTGTACACTTGTCTGTTTCTCACCTTCAAAACAAAGTGCATTAGCATATTTATTGCATGGTTAGGGTGTCTTTTCGTGCACACGGGCCATCAAGCACAGACACTCTCAATGGACGCTTTATTAGGTACACTTAATTAGTTTCAACAAAGGCAATTCTGTCTCTCTTTTGAGGCATCATTGCACAATATGTTGTTTTGGTCTGTGTTAATACGTTAGCCAGCAAAACAAAAGACGGAGAGGTGTGGAGTTTGGTGTGGTGGTTTTGCCATGGGACCAAATATGTGAAAGATGTGAAAGAACACATGCATAATTACTTTCAGTGGTTGCTCAGCAAAACATTGCAAGATAGTTTTTTTTTCAAGTTTTTACAATATTGTGTGCAATTTTTACAAGATTGTAAGACATTTTGGGGAAATTTTGGCGACATTGCAAGACAGTTGTCACGTCGTGGTTCAGGTCTGTACCCCAAATGCAGAGGCGAGAGGCAAGGTGAGTGGAACTCAATCTTTTAATAGTCCGTGTGATAACAAAAGGGTAAGGTGCGTGGGTTGCACCGTAGAAATAGGTAGCTAAGGCAAAAGGAAAGCAACAAGGCTGCGGCAGGAGACAACTGGCGCACCGAAACAACATGAGTAAGTCTTGGTAGTTGAGCTTGCGCAGGATGTAGGCCGAGTGGATAGGAGGGAATAATCCAGCGCCAGACAGCAGATTGCACTCATTTTAAGTAGCCACTTAAATTTAGGTGCGCCCAGAAGCTCCGCCTCCCGCCAGGTGCAAGTCATCTGCAGCAGAAGAAGGCAGGGACAACAACACACAGGAATGTGCACATAACCGTACCCCCCCCTCAAGAACAGGCTTACCTGGCTTCTCCGGAAGATGTTTGTAAAAGTTGGCTAAAAGTGTGGGATCCAGAATAAGGGAGTGCGAGACCCAGTAACGATCCTCGGGGCCATACCCCTCCCAGTTGACCAGGTACTGGAAACCCCTGCTCCTTCTTCTCACGTCCAAAAAAGCAGGCCTTGACCGAAAAAGCAGGGTGGCAATCGATTAATCTAGGTGGCGGCGGAGGCACTTCTGGTGGACTGAGATCGCTGGAGGCAACTGGCTTGAGGATGGAAACATGGAACGCCGGGTGCATCCTAAGGGAGTCCAGGAGGCGAAGCAGAACGGACAGGGAGTTCAACACACGCTCGATAGGATATGGACCAATGTACCTGGGTTGTAGCTTTTTTGAATCCGTGTGGAGTGGAAGGTCCCTGGAAGAAAGCCACACCCTCTGTCCAGGTTGGTAATCCGGGGCCACGGAGCAATGCCGATTGCCCAGGCGCTGTTTGCGCTCGGAGTTGCGAGCCAAGGCCACTCTGGTGTTCTGCCAAGCCAAGCGTGCACGACGTAGATAAGCCGCCACCGAAGGTGCTGCGGAATCCGCCTCCAGGGAAGGGAAAGACGGAGGATGGTACCCGTAACCGCGGTAGAGGCAGAGGTGCAGTCGGAGGCGACGATTCCTTTCTGCTGGCGAGAGATAACCACCTCCCAGTTGCATGAGCTCGTCGACCGGAGGTGGGTTGTACGGCTGTGCGGTAGCGAGCAGTCGGCTGACGAGGTGGCGGTCGCCTTAGGCGTGCTGCTCCACACTGGTCGGGCCGCGATTTCGCTGGGTGCTCCTGTCCTCCTCTCTGTCCGCCCGGCACTTGTCGATGCGCAGCGTGACAGCAATCAGCTCGTCGAGGCTCTCGGGTGTGTCCAGGGCCACCGTTTCGTCCTTCAAAGCATCAGAAAGGCCTGCGACGAATGCGTCAATCTGCGCCGAGGGATTCCAGTCACTCCTTGCAGCGAGTGCGTGGAACCTGATGGCATAATCAGATGCGTGGCGTCCCCCCTTTCGCAGCCTGAGAAGCGCGCGAGAAGCTTCGCGACCCGGGGGAGTCCATTCGAAAACCCGCTCCAGGGCCTTGGAGAATGCGGCAAACAAAGAGCAGATCGGAGTTTGGCGTCCCCACTCGGCTGTAACCCAGTCGGCCGCTCGCACTGATAGGTGGGAGATGGCGAACGCGACTCTAACCTGGGCCTCTAGGGCTTCCAAACGAGCGTCCCGGCGTCGGCCCGGCTGGTGATGCAAGTCCCAAGTGAGTCAAAAGGTTCCTCCTGTTCTCCCATGCGTTGGGCAAGGTTGTGCAGCGCAAGCCTCACCGGATCAGCCTCCGCGGGATCCATGTATTGACTGGATTATTCTGTCTCATCGTGGTTCAGGTCTGGACCCCAGATTCAGAGACGAGGGGCAAGGTGAGTGGAACTCAATCTTTTAATAGTCCGTGTGATAACAAAAGGGTAAGGGGCGTGGGTTGCACCCTAAAAATAGGTAGCTAAGGCACAAGGAAAGCAACAAGGCTGCGGCAGGAGACAACTGGCGCACCGAAACGACATGAGTTTGTCTTGGTAGTTGAGCTGGCGAAGGATGTATGCCGAGTGGATAGGAGGGAATAATCCAGCGCCTGCCAGCTGATTGCACTCATCTTAAGTAGCCGCTTGAATTTAGGTGCGCCCAGAAGCTCCGCCTCCCGCCAGGTGCAAGTCATCTGCAGCAGAAGACCAGGAGAAGGCAGGGACAACAACACACAGGAATGTGCACATAACAAGTTGTGTATAATACATGAATCATATACTGTATACAAGATGCAAGTGAACTCTGATGTGATTCGGCTCGCTTGAGAACAAATCTGCTACACGGACCAGAGGTAAAAAGACCGCAAAAAGCATGCAGGAATTGCATGCAGAAATTACAAATATGTAAGAGAGAAGTGCTGCGTCTCCTCTACTCTGCTTTCTCCCTGTGCGTGTGACAACGGCGCACTTTAAAAGTATGTTTTAAAAGCCTTTTATGAAATCGAAGATGGTAAATATAGCAGTATATAAAAATAACTTACACAGTCAACCCAGTAAATGGTATTTTGGTTTGTAATACTTGTGTATGTCATGAAAGCTGCCCTTTAAAAGTATATTATAGAAGCTTTTGGTGGACTTTATGATGGTCAATATAGCGGAATATGAAAAGAACCTGCATGTTCCACCTGGGATACGGGATTGTGATGTAGAATATTTGAGGTACATTGTATGTCACCAAAAGCGGTCCAATCAAGTTCTTACTTTATCCACTGTGAAAGGTAAGTGACACAGGTGCTCACTATCATTAAAAAGATCTTGGTCCAGACCATCTTACCACACCATAAGTGTGAATCCAGTTAAGATAACTAGCAGCTTTTAGTATAATGTGAGATGCATGTTTACACCACTGCAAACCACAATAACAAACATATAGATAAATGCCTATTATCTTTGTGAAGGCATCTCCAGTTTGACATATTCTGCTATCAAGTTGTGCTTGGCAGCCGCTCATTAAAACTCTGATTTCATTGATATGTGCGCAGCAATGTGTGCGTGTCACTAAATTATTCACTTGCAGCACTTTCTCCGGGGCCAGCTTTGCTTTCACTCTATATTTCAGATTGTATGTTTCTTTTCCTTGTCGCTCCCCTCCTCCTCTTCCTTTGCCTCTCAGCCTTTGACTCTTCCCATGCGTTTGCTTAATTTTTCAACCACCAAGGATTTGTGTTTTTAACTGAAGGCCTTCTTCCTGTCTATTTATTCAACCCTCTCGTCTTCCTCCTCCTCAGCTTCCAGCTGTGAGGCTCACTCCTCTTCATTCCTGAGTAGCTGTACCATCCACACATGTTGTTTACTGAAGTTTGCACACACATGCACATCATTCCCCGAGGATGCAAGAAGCATTGCGTGTCCACATGCTCCGACCAGCTTACAGTGCAGGAAAATGCCCTTTGCTAAAGGACGAGCAGCATCAGTCTTCTCTTCAGTAGCTCATGTTGCAGTTAATTGGGCTTTTGTTATTGCTGTGACAGCAGCAACGTCATAATTACTGCACATTCCATTTTGCTTGGTACAATTATTTTACACTCTGTGACCACAAAATTAGAGGAGCTGTATCCAAAAGTCTGCCTTTACAAAAAGAATCACACTCGTGCTTCCGATTGTAGATTCCTTTGCTTGCTTGTTTTGGTTGCTACAATCCAATGGCGATTGTAGTTGGCAGTTTTTTGTTGACTTGCCTAAAAAACACAGTTCATATTAAAACAAATACGGGGATAAGCGGCATAGAAAATGGAGGAATGGAGAGGAAGATTAGTTTCAGTTTTGACACATTTTTAGAAAAATATTTAATCGTACTTTATGAGAGTGTACTTTGCAAATGCTCAAATTGACTTTATTATATTTTGGGGGGAATATTTTTATTTCTAAGCATTTTCACAAGAACAGGGCACACAGAATGTTATCGGACTGTGAGCTATGGCATAGCTACTGTGAACGATAATACATGACACATGATAGTGGCGATGCTTGAGGTTTATTTAAGCGTTGAAATCCTACCAGCGCTCGGGTTTTCACGCAGTCACTCGTTTGCTCGGGTGCTTGAGATGTGAGACTTTTTCTTTTTGTCTGAGTTCATCAGCTACCACTGTCCAAGCAGAAGCTGTACTAATTCTACATTTGATCAAACTCCTTAATATGTGTCACATGTAAACATGATTGATGCATAAGACTTCAAGTCATGAACCGCGATTTTGAGGTTGACGACCGCATTTGCATTGTAGTTGTTTTGTCCCGATCTTGTCAAGCCGATATCGTGTATCGTCTCGTCTTGTGAGCTGAGTGTATTTTGACACCCGTAACATACGCTGATTAAAATGATTTTAAATATGTTCAATTGCTGTGCCTTAAAAATTAACATAAAATACTAACACAAAACATGTTTAAATGTATCCAATTGCATATGTTTTGTAATCAATAGTTTTTTTTAAACCACAAAAATACATCTACACATGACATAGAAAATATGTTATAAAAACATAATATATTATAAATTCTAGTAAAATATACTATATAAAAATATCTAAAATAAATAAACACAAATAGAATTACTTTTTCAGCCAACACTTTCAATTGTGATCAAATTTGGAAAAATAACTCTTTAAAAACTTAGCTAAAAACTAAAATGGGCATCTCAGTGTACATTTTTAGTTATAGTTATGTAACTATAACTCAAGATTGACTGCACTACAGTATATGGATAGGCCTACTGTATATGCTGCATGTAGTTTTTTCTGTCTACCAACAACAACAAAACGTGTTAACCTTTCAATGCATAGAGTGGACCGGTACTCTGTATTTTGCTGATAGCGTTTTATAAGTCTTTTAAAGTAGCCATTTTGAGGCCTATAATCCATGTGTGTTTGTGGTGTCTGATACAATGCAGCACAATACGTGCTGAACGGTTAACTTTTACTCCTGACTTGCATCTGCTTCCCCTCATGCTGCTATTTTAAGCTCTTGGCATGGTCTAATGATGCACTGAGGACAAGGTTGGAGGGCAGTACCACTGAAAGCGTGTTTTTAATGGTGCCTTGCAGTGAATGTACATGGAACACATGTGCTGCCTGCAGGTGGAAGGTTTGTCTTGATGGTATATTTGTTTCTAGAGCTCACAAATACACTGGTATTGGCCTTGACTCTGCTGGTGCAGGCAACACCATCTAGAGGCTAGATCTTACCACATTATCCCTTCAGCTTTGGCCCATGAAGGCAGAACTAGCTCATTTTTTAATTGAATTTGATGACCCATTACTACTCAAATGGAAGTCCAGTGCCTTGAGGGCAAAGGAAATATTGCATGGGCAGCAGGGTAATCATGCGTAGATCACACTACCTGCTGACTTTAATGTCATCTTGATGTATATAACCGCGATGATAAGGATCTTCATAGATTAAAAATATACATCATAGAACTCCTTGGTGGTGGTTAATGATGTCCAGGCCGCCCGCTGCTATGCAGATTGCAATAAAGCCCAAATAATTACCCCTGCGTGATTAGAAAAGAAACAATGCGCATGATGGACTGTGTGAGGCTGTGTAATAAAGCGGACATATGTAAACATGCAGCAAGAACAATCAGTCATTAAGCAAATGAAGATTCATACCTGCAATAAGGAGGCTTTGGGATGACGATGGCAAATGGCCAAGGTTGGATACCCCACAGAACTGCAGAATTTTGAAGAGGAAAACCGTCAGGTTGTTCTTCTGGGTTTAAATAATGGATTCATTTAGTTTTAACTGATTATGTAGTTAATCGTCGTTTTACAGTATGCCGTCGCTCAAAGTTGGACCCCAAAAGCAGAGACTGGCAATCAAATATAGATTTCAAATTTCAGAAAGAAAAGTGCACACAAGTGTGTATACAATGATTGATCTAAAGGGATAGTAGGATTTGTAGTTTCCCGCTATTTATGGGGTGTTAGTTGTAAGACCTCCCACGATTGCCGTAAAACTACACTTTGAATGGAGCAACCCATAGAAAACCCTAAAAATGCCGGATTGTTATACTCTAACTGCACAGTATGCCTCTCATACTATAGTTATTGAACACATTTTAAATTCAGTTTTGCGTATTCCAATGCAATCCGAGGCAAACGGCATACAGTACTGTACTGACAAAATGTGCAGGTACACAACACCACATCTTCAAGCATCTTCCTGCTGGAAAATGTTGAGTATTTACTTGTGAGACAATGCCATTTGGTGGATTCATAGCTACTGCACTTTCACCCCTGCAAATAGCACCATCAAGCCATTTTCCCTTTCAGTTAGCCTGCAAAAATGTCAATGATTGACATTGATTGAAGTATTTGCAAATAGGTGACAAAGCACTAATCATACACAGAGTACTAGGAAACATACATTCGTAGTAGCAAATACTCACACAAGGAACAAGGCAGGAAAACCCACAAAGAACTAGTCAGAGTTCATTTAGTCATACTCCCATAATATTTTTATATACTGTATAAATTATTACCTTTCGTTGATTTCCCATGCCTTCGTTTGCATTTCTTTGGTCTCATGTTTGTGTCTGTCTTATGTGTCCTCAGTGAGCACCTGTCATGTTCCTTCTCCTTCTTCCTCCACGGCGAGAGCAATGTTTGCACCAGTGTGGAAATCGCCCAACATCAGCCTGCGTACCACATCACTCAGCAGCACATCCGCCTCGCACAGACCTCTGCTGCACCGATACAAGGTAACACATTAAACAATCCAGCTCAATATCCTGTACACCATTGCAGTCTTCTGCCTTTACAAATGTGAGAAGGCTCACTTTGCTTGTTATTAAGAGTTAGTCGTTTCTATACATTTTGACAGGTTGGTCAATGTTGATGGGGATCTTAACAAGTGTTAATTTTTTGCTATCATTGCAAGAATTTTTAAAAATAATTTCCAAAATAATTTATTACATTTATTAATAATAATAATTTGTTTGCAGTGATCCTGAGCCCATACGGCCTGAGCGGCATTCTGACAGGTCAGACGTACAAAATGAGTGACCCGGCGGCACGCAAGCTGATGGAGGAGTGGAGCTACTTCTACCCCATGGTACTTCGGAGGAAAGATGGGGGTGCAGAGAAGGAAAAAGACGACCTGGCCTACGACCGCAACTGTCACGTGGCCGTAGAGGTGGTTGTAGGTATGCCTGACATCATCAGCATCTTCACTTACACCATCTTTTTAGCCAAGCGCAAAAGGAGAAACAACTTGAAGTGAAGAGAAGATAAACAAAACTACAGGATTTTAAAATACGGAAGCTGAAGCCAATGGTCCAGAGGGTTTCTCTCGTTGCTTGGTGGTCTTTCAGTGTGCCCCCTCAGGGCTGTTTTGGCCTGATTACAATACTGCAAAAACACTTGCCAGTAATCCTCTATGTCAGGGGTGTCAAACTCGTTTTCATTGAGGTACCACATCACAGCTATGGCTGCCCTCAGGGGGCCACTTGTACCTGTCAATATGCAGAATATGAAAATCAATATAAAATTAACCTTGTGATATAATTACACAATTGCCCATGCATTTTGATTATTATATTTTCTACAAAGAATTTGATAGATATCTTGCTTTGAAACGAGAAGCAAAGTGAGTATTTTTGCTAACAAACATGCTTGGAATATTTTGTTGCATGATTACGTAATATACAAGTTTAGAAGAACTGCACGCAGTACAATTTTTCTGTCAAAATTAAAGAACAAATACATTTACAAGGAATAAGTTGTAGTGCATTATTGACATGCTTTTGCAGGCCACATACAATGATGTGGAGGTCCACACCTGGCTTCTGGGCCTTGAGTGTGACACAAGTGCTTAATGTTCTCAGGAACACTCTGCTGTTTTTAAGGACCTACTGCAAAAACGCAAGTCTAACATTCTTGATATGACAGGAACGCTATGATGTTTTAAAAGGTCGTCCTGCAAAAACACTTGTCAAAGATCCTCTATATCAGAGGTTTTCAACTGGTTCGGCTCCGGGACTCAACACCCCTCAAAGTCAAGTTGTGGAAATCTTAAATTCAAACTTCTCAAATATCTTATATTCAAAGGAAGTGTTTGCAACACAGTGTCGGGTGCAGCAGTGAGAAACTCTCTTTATGGCGCGCTCTTTTCCGGTAGATAACTGCAGGTGTGTGTCGGATGGACACTACGTTCAGTTCCACTTAAGTCACTCATAAACATAGCACATACCGTGTGGCAGTGTAGCAAGTGACTAGCACAAACAAGAATGTGAGATGCATTCACAGACATTGGGCAAAGACTTGCAACCTACTGAACCGAGTGCACGACCAGCCAGTTGAGAATCGCTGCTCTACAGTATATCAGTGTTTTTCAATCTTTTTTGAGCTAAGGCACACTTTTTTCATTCCAAAAATTCCATGGCACATGTAAACTGTTTACACATGAAAATGTAAACATGAATCTCTGCAGCCTATAGAAACAATATAAAGTCAATATAAAGCGTTGCCACATACTGCTATTTAGCTTATTACATGATTACTCTGCCCATCATTGGACAGCACAGACACTCAGCAACGGCACATTACTGGCGGACTCATTTTCAAAAAATATTTATACACCAATTAGGTGAAAGTGGATGATTTCCCACGTCACACCAGACACTACGCCACGACACAGTGGTTGAAAAACACGGCTCTATATGACCTTAATGCCATGCTACTTTTTGAGGTCTTACTGGAAGAATGCAAGTCAAAGATCCTCTATATAACAGGAGCGTTCTGCTACAGCAAAAACGCTCATCGGAGATCCTCTGTATGGCAGGGAGCTTTGCTGTCCTTAGCAATCTGCATTTGAAACGAATCAATTGGCCAGTCTGATGTAATTTCGCGCCGGCTCTGTCCCATGGGCCACCAGTTGAATAGCCCTGTTGTACTTCATAGGTACCATGTTGTGGATGGGTTATGTCTATGAGCCAACAAATTTCAGCCTTCTGTAAAACTCAAGTTAGCCTCATCATCATCACCATGTCCTTGTACATCTCTGTAGGTGGAGTAAGGATGACCTACCCAGCTGCTTTGGTGTTGCTCGCCCAGAGCCAGCTGCCGGTGGAGCCGCCTCCACCTGCTCTTGCAGCTCAGGGCCTCACCAGAGAGAACCAGAACCACTGCAGCGTGCCACTCACACCGCCAACATCACCAGAGCAGCCCTGCTCGGGTAACATACACACACATGCAATTCATGCATGCACAAAGTAAAACCTTGCATGACATTACAAAACGTTACATCTTATCTTTCTAGCGGACAGTGGATTTGTGACGTCAGCCTCCAGCATCCCGACGCCGGACAGCAACATAGGTGTCACCAGCGTCAGCCCAAAGCATTCTGGGAAGAGGCTAACAAGTCAGGTGGTCCATCAGGCCTGGAGGGAGTGCTACCTCAGCCAGCCTCATAATGTGTAAGTGACATCTGACTGTGCCGCACTCCGGCTTTGCCACTAAGGACGCCAACGTGACAGACCAAATCTGTTTGCAGACGAAAGCCGCCGGCTGACGCAATGCCTAAGAAGGAAGCGCCAAATGGAGTAACAACGTGGGACTTCAATGATGCAGGAGCGAGAGCACCGTGCAGCTGCTCTAGGTATCGGAGAGCTGCATTCAAACGATAAAAAAAATCACTCTCTTTGGGGGAATGTACTTTAAATGCTAGTTATAGTCGGAGAATTAACATCCCTAAACCCGACGTCACTTAGAAACAGGTGATAATCGGAGAGGTTATTGTACTGTAATTTAAAGACTTTATAAAAACTTTGATAATGATTTGGAGTGCATGGGAAAGCTGGAAGGAAACCATAGCTCCCTGAACTAAAAAAAAGTATGTTGCACAACACAGGAGCAACAGAACCAGTGCTGTAATAGCAGTGAGGAGCAAGGCTAACATGCATGACTTTAACACCAACAGCTGGGTTGCAACATTTCAAGCAAATACAGAGGTTGAAAAAGCTGCTGAATGTTGGCCACTCATAATACTTCAAATGCAGATACTGCCATCTTGTGGTGGAAAACAACGACATCAAGAGGTTGTCAGCAGCCGCAGCTGTTAATGCCAATGTGTTTTGTCCTGCTGCTGTTATTAGAGACTCTGGCGGATATTTGCTTTTGTGCACGGATGCTCTCAGCAACTACATAAGACTTTGTATTTACTAAATTATCATTTTCAGGTTGAAGCAGCAGAAGTTGACCACTACCACCTCCAACCCCCAAATGGGTGTCAATCCATCGTCTGGATCCTCACTATACACTCCGTCCTTACCCAAACACAAGAGCAGTGACAAGACAGAAAAGACTGATAAGCAGACCAAAAGACCAGCCAAGATCCCTTTCCACCACCGTGTATCTGTAACCCAGGAGACCTCTCTGGAACAGGACTCCCCCGGAGGCCCCCAGCTCAGTAGTTTGGTCGCACTGGAGCCTCCCTTGGAGCCTCTAGCCACCATCACAAGCAGCAAATATTCCAAACCGCTCTCCAATGGCAGGAAAGCTCCAGAGTCCCTTCTTCTTTCACCAATGTCTCCGCTTCCTCCCACGCTCAGCCCACACCCCAGGGTTCAGGACCCGGAGGTCCTGGACGGGCAGCTGGACATGCACGTATGTCAGGAGACAGCCTCGGGCATGGGGGTCATGACGAGTGAGACGGTGGCGTACACAGCCTTGCTGAAGCAGAGGGAGAATGGGGTGGGCTGGTGGAGAGGCTTCAGGACTCCCAGAAGTGATAAGATGGACTTTAGACCTCCAGAAATCCCTGCTGATAAACTAGAGGAAGGGAAGACGGACGCAACCCTGGAGGGAGCGCTGCTAAAGAGGTAGGAGACACAATTTTTTAACGAATTGTGTCAAAATCATGTTATTATTGTAACACCAGAGATGTTATAAGCCTATTTTGCACACACACCAAAAATCCAAAACAGAAGCAACCGAATCATCGGGCTCTTTTGGCTTCCTCTGCAGGTGTGGCAATGTAATTTATTTTTGAGCCACAGTTGTAAATACCATTTCATAATGTAAACACACATTGAAAATGGGTTGTTTTTTGCTGATGAAAAGGGTAGTTCCAGCTAGTTGGTGGTCTCTTTTAAGTACAGCATTCTGCTTCTCAAAACAGTATGTGTTCAAAATCACAAAATTGTTGTCCTAGAAAGTCAGAGCCCTCAGTGACTCCGTGTTATTTTTCCCCCGTCCGTATGACATCGCGCTGCTGCCAGCTGTCAACTGTAGCGTGCATTTCCATCACCTGCTTGACGGAGTTTACTGCTGGCATAGTCAAACATGTCTGATTACGAAAGAAGTAATCCATTCCTGTAAGCACAAAACGAACAAAAAATAGGGACATTATGTAACATACAGTACTGTAAATAAAGCTGTTTTTTTTTTTAATTCTCATAAAATTTAAACACACCCCCCCAAATTATACCGTTATTTTGTTTTGTTTGTTTCTCATAATATTACACCGTTAAAACAATGCATTTTTTCTTTAATATTTCAACTTTATGCTACTAAAGAACCTTACTCTTATAAAACTATGACATTTTCTCATAAGATTACAACATTTTTCATCTTAATGTTTTGACTTATTTCATTTTGGCTGTTGTTTTTTTTAAATGTTCTAGTATATTATTGGAATGTCCCGTGGGCCAATAAAAAAACAGCCATGACAGAGATGCTTTTCAATATCTCTCCTAGACTTTACACGCAGACGCACAAGAGATTTAAAATCTCAGACGAGAAGGTGCGGGACCACGTCCAAACTTTGGGCCTGCTCCAGCAGCCAGGTGTCGAGGCACTGCGCGAGCCAGGAGATGATCCCTACGACTTTAAGGAAGGCGACATCGAGTACACTTTCTCCTCCTCCAAGCGATTAAAGAGTCAAGGACGGGAAACCAGCAAGAGAGCGAAGGTATCGAAAGGCATCGCAACTCATATTTAAGCAGCAGTATGACTTGGACAGCCTGTCCTGTGTAAAACCGAATACGTTGACCTCTTCCCATTCACACAACAGAGTGAAGAAATCACCAGCAATGGAACGCTGCAGGATGGAAAAGACGCCATGTCTATTTTTAACTCCGCCCCTAAATCAAGTAGACGCTTCAACATCAAATTAAAGATGACTCAGCAGTCGTTTATGTTTAGTTTTGACCTTTTCTTGTGTGTTCCTTTAGACGAGTCCAGTCAGGATGATGGCGCCGCCAAAGCCAATCCTTCTCTGACCAGAGAAAAAGACCTTGTGGTCAACATTTCCGACCTCGACAACATATTTGATGAAGATGAGGAAGAGCTCGGGGTGAGCTATAGTGTCAAAGTTTGCAAGCATGTATCAACCTGTATGATAAATAGTGTTGGAAAAGTTACTATTGTATCTATGTATTATAGCTGTTTTATAGTATTGCTTACGTATTGCTACTGGCCACAAAAATAATTGAATTAGTAATGTAATTACCAGAAAAAGTAATTATTGTGTTGGCGAAAACCTCAAATATGCAAAAGAATGGGGATTTAGCTTTGTCGTGGCGTGTGCTGTGGCGTGTGTGCACCAAACATGTTTGATGGGTTATTATTAATTTTATTAGGTACACCTGCACAATGTGATCCTGTGCCTTTACGATTATTATTATTATAGTAGTATCATATACTACACATACTGTAATACATTCTGTGCCCCAATATATTGCCAGGTTTGCTGCTTAATTTCACAATTTTTCTAAAAAAAAAAAAAAAAANTAAAAAAAAAAAAAAAAAATTTAGTCCCACTCTGTAATAAATGTATGTACCCACAAATAATTTACTATAATATATTAAATTATAACTATTTTATTTGTATTAGTTTTTATTTTTATTTTACTGATTACATTATATTCCCTGAAAAATATTAAAAGTAGGGCCGCACGGTGGCTGAGTGGTTAGCGCATTGGCCACACAGTCAGGAGATCTGGAAGACCTGGGTTGTACCACGCCTCTCGCCCAAAGCCAGCTGGGATAGGCTCCAGCATCCCCGTGACCCTAATGAGGATAAGCGGTGCAGAAAATGAATGAATGAATGAATGAATATTAAAAGTATTTAAAAAAGTGTCATTTAAATTCAATTTCTTGAGTCATTTATTTTGACTATTATGTATTTACTCGATGATACTGGTAAATATTAATATATACTGTATAATAATAATTGCAATAAAATAATCATTTAAAAAACTGAGTTACAGAGACATATATTATATTTAGGTCATGGGTGAATTATTATATTATACATTTTCTTGAAAATGTACAGTATTTTATATAAGAAATACCTGGTATTTTCTGCAGTTGATTAAATTAACCCACATGCTCGTGAACATGTCAGTGCCAGTAAGTGTATGTTTTTGTTATAAATAAAAAATTGTCATGTGGTGACCCGCTAATGTTATGTGCATTCATTCATAGACGGTGTACCCCAACCAGCACTCAACCAAACCAGCGGTTGCCACAGATGATCGTCCTGTGGGGAAAGAAGGCAGAGCGGCAGTACCGTATCCATCAAGTGAGTTCTATCTTCATGTATTCAGCCATACTCGGTAGTGCCTAGTACTGTATTTTGATATGATTTTTGGCATGATCAATCCTTTCTTCTCCACTTCAGCAGTAGCAGACCTCCAGCGTATGTTCCCCACACCGCCCTCGCTGGAGCAGCATCCAGCCTTCTCTCCGATCATGACGTATCGCGACACCCCCAGCCAAGAGCCCCCGCCACCCAGCGGAGCGGCTGACCACATTTTGCTTGCAACCAACAGCCAGCTCCCAGAATTTAGGATGGAGATGGAGGACGGCATGGCAAGTCCAAGACAAGATGACTACAAGGTGAGGACATGAACAATAAATGCTCTCGATAGACCAGAACATTTTGGACAATTCTATGCGTGTCTCCTCTGATGCAGGCACAGGTGGTCTCCATGTTCGCCCCACTCTCCTGTCTTCCCAGTCAGACTTTACCACCGCTCAAGATTCCTGAGCAGTGCTACTACCGCCCGTCGTGGGCTCTTTTGCCCAAAATGGAGCACATCTCAGCTCATGTAATGCACGGCCAGAACAACGGCCTCATGAAGGATGGCTACACGTGAGTCATGGGTGATGATAGATGGAAAGGGCTTTGTTGTAATTAAATGTCCCATAGGTATGTCTGACATTTCTTTTACCTTTAACTAAAAAAAACATTAATATATATAAGAATTTCCATGTGAAAGTTTTTTGAAAAACGTTTTTTGTTGACCTTTTACATTTTTGGAAAAATAAAATTCTTATATTGGTATTTCAAAGAACATGTTACAAGTATTTGTAGAGCAGACGCTTCAAATCCTTTAGTATTTTTAAACACATTTTAAATTCTTGTTGTTATTTCATGAAAATGCTCTCATTTTAATGTTGCTCTCTTTATTTTTTTTGTGTTTATGGACAAATGTAATATTTAAATCAATTACTTGTATTTATTTTAATCTTTTTAATTTCCCGCAAATGCTTGAATGGTTATATAGCTTTTTTGTTGACTTTTGCTATTTATTGAACTAGTTTAAGGTTTTAATAAAATGTTATGTAGCATTTATAAGCTCAAACAGTTTAAATGAAATTCTTACTTTTATTGACACTTTTATAGTAAATACAAAATATATTGTATTATTTTTATTGCATTTCAAAAGGGTTGACGAAACTGTAAAAAGTAAATAAACTTTCCCACTGGGTAGAGCAAAGTACACTCTGTTTATATCCAAGTACTGAAATATACATTAAATGCATACGTCCTATCAGAACACTTCAAAATGTGTATGTAAAACTTAAATGGTGTGTCTTTTTTCAGAAACATCCCAAGTGTGAGCGCTCTCACAGACCAGGATTATAACCAGCTAAGCGGCACCACAGCCTCAGTGAGCACCACCATGGGCATCCTCCCCTCCCCAGCTACGCCGCGTTTCTCCGTGCCCACTCCGCGGACCCCTCGTACACCACGCGGCATGAACCCAGCCAGCTCCGGCCAAGGCTCCGTGAAGCAGGACGGCACAGAGCTGAGCTCCCCGGTCTCTACTCCATCCACCAGCCTGCCTCTTAGTTCGGTGGAGCCCCTGGCTCGTCCCGGTCCCTGCCTACCTGAGACCCACAGCCTGTACGCGATCCTCCTCCTGTCTGACTCCGTCCTCAATGTCTTCAAAGACCGCAATTTTGACAGCTGCTGCATTTGCGCCTGCAACATGAATGTGAAGGGAGCAGACGTTGGAGTGTACATCCCTGACTCCACCTGTGAGGATCAGTACCGCTGCATGTGTGGCTTCAGCGCCATTGTGAACAGGCAGCTGGCGCACGGGACAGGCCTCTTCCTGGAGGACGAGCTTGATATTTACGGGCGCTCTTCCGAGGTGGGCCGGGCAGCTGAGAGGAGGCTTGCACTCTGCCATCGAGACCCCACTTTGGGTGACCCCAGAGCAAAAAGACCTGAGGATGCAGCACCTGCCTCTCCATCGGTCATGATCCTCCTTCAGGAGCAGTGCTCGCAGCCAATATCATCCCTGGCGTCACTGCACCTCCCTCATGGCTATTCCTGCTATTCGCGCAAAGGGGCACTGCTGCAAAGCTGGATGTCGGAGAAGCAGTGGGCAGATGGGAGCGATACATGTGTAGAGTGTTATAATGCTTTGGAGCAGGGGCTGCAGTATGTAGACAATCCAACAGGAGGAAAAGTGGATCCTGCTGTAGTCCGGAGCACAGCTCTCCATCCCTGGCCTCACACGAACGGTAAGAAGCTGGACAAGAACCCTTAAATTAAGGTCTGAGTTTATCGATGTTACACATTTCTGCCTTTGTGTGATTTTGTATCGATGTGTCCCATGTTGTTCACGTTTCATTGGTGTACAGGCTCCTGTTAACGCGTGTGTATCTGTTCTGTGTGTGCTTTCCATGTCGCTCTTCACCGCCAACAGTGGTGGACATGAGCATGTTGTCGTCCCAGGACATGGTGCGCATGTTGCTGTCCCTGCAGCCCTTCCTGCAAGACGCCATCCAGAAGAAAAGAACAGGACGGACTTGGGACAACATCCAGCACGTTCAGGGTCCTCTCACTTGGCAGCAGTTCCACAAGATGGCAGGGAGAGGCTCGTATGGTGAGAAGATAGAACCATCTACTCATGAGTCTATTAATTATCCTGATCCTAATCATTTGTTGAATTATTCCAGGTTCTGAGGAGTCTCCAGAGCCTTTGCCCATCCCAACAGTGCTGCTGGGTTATGACCGAGAGCGAGACTTCTTGGCGTTGTCCCCTCTGGCTTTGCCTTTTTGGGAGAAGCTTCTGCTGGAACCTTATGGAGGACAACGAGATGTGGCGTATGTGGTACTTTGTCCCAATAGTCCCTCTCTCTTGGCTGCAGCACGAGCTTTTTTCCTGGAGCTCAGCACTGTTTACGAGGTAGGAGATCAGCAAGCATTATATTTTAACTTCTCCAAAAAAACAACACTATAGAAAGTAAACTTAAATACTGTATACTTTGGAGTAGTCAGTGTATAGCTTGTATAGCCGCACAATAGCTGGTAATACAATGGAGTACATCTCCAAGATTAATTGTGAGCACCACTGTTATCTAGCATTGTCCTTAATCCTCTTGGACGTGTAATTCACCAGAGCTACAGAGCTGTTGTGTTGAATCCTCCTCCACACACTGGTAGAGCTGGTGGATGTTAGACAGCTTGCACTCCTCCACACTTGACACGACCCCACTGGTGTTTAATTGGTTTCAGGTGTGGAGGAGACGTACTTGCCCGCTCCATCACCTTTAGCTTCCTAAGCAAGGCACTTGTCATCTTGGAGGTGTGTTTGGGCTCCTTAACATGTAGGAAACCTGACATTGGTCCAGCTTCAGAATGCCACAGTACGTTTTGGATTTCATCTGTCCCCTTAATGTACCGTATCTCCTCAGTTACCGACAGCAGTCATGCATCCTCAGATCAAAATGCCACCACCACCATGCCACTTAATTATCTTGCTACTCACTTTGTGTTGCAAGCTATTTAGACAATACTGTGCTGCTGCCTTGTGTTGATAGTAAGTCTATATACAAGCTGTACACAGACTACTTGTGAATTTATTTTTGATATGAGTAACGTATCTCTTTATGTACTCTAAAATATAGTATTAAGTATAATTTCTATTGTCGCTTAAGAAGATACAGTATACTGACCTAAAAACACTTTGATGAGATGTAAATGAGAGAATGATTTCATTCTTAGACGTGTCGTCTCGGCAAGCACCGTCCTTTGGCCAAGGTGTCCCGGGATGGGATAATGCGTGTGGGGGAGGAGGTGGAGACAGAAAGGCTTGAAGAGTTGGATGTGGATCAGTGGTTGACCGGTTCCTGGGCTGGAGAGCAACACTCAGACAACCTCAGTAAACTCAAACTCTACGCCTACACCTGCAAGCAGCATCTAGGTAAGCACGTAATCCTGGTCACAACCAAACAGACTCCAATTTTGTGTGGCGAGCTCACTTTGTCCCTCACTTACGTCATACAGGTCCTCAGCTGTCAGTCCTACCCTTAGACAACTCGCTTCTCTTACCTCCCAAAGTCCAACCACCCACCTCGTCAGCCCAGCCTGCATCCTCCACTTCCGATGCAGAAGCGCCTCCTGGAGTTGTGGGCACGGCAAACATATCTGCCCCAACTGGTGCACTTTCAGGTCAGACGACAGGGGAGACGAGCCAAGGAGGGGCCGTTGACTCTAAGGGATCATCTAGTGGCACAACATCAGCAGGCAACATACCAGCAGAAAACCCTGAAATGTAAGAACGTGAAGTTTAGAATAGAAATGAAAACTAGACTAGAATTGTATTCACAATGGGTAATGAAGGGACGTACCATTTTATGTTCACGGACACTGGTGGAGTTTTTAGTTACATCATGACTCAAATGTAAACAACATAGAAATATTTTGGGGGAAATAATTACCACAAATTTAAGCGCTGTTTTTTTGGTATCCTTGACTTTTATCCAGATTCTCACCATAATTGAGTAAAAAAATAAAAATCAGTGTACCACCTCAATATTTATTAGTTTTCTTGCTAACCAACAATTGTAATTAAAATAATGTATTGCATTTAATTAAATTCTACTTACTTTGGCACCAACCATTAGCAAAACTAAATAATGGATCAGAAAAATACAACTTTATTTTTAAAAGCAAAAAGACAACAAATGGTGAATTACTTATATTTGTTGTGGTATATTTTTATGTATATATAATTTATAAATAGTACACGTATATACTGTATATACACAAATACACGTACACATGCAGTGGTGTGAAAAAGTGTTTGCCTGATTTCTTATTTTTTCATTTCACATTTAAATGTTTGAGATCATCAAACAAATTAAAATATTAGCCAATGACAACACAACTGAACATAAAATGCAGTTTTAAATGAAACTTTTGATTATTAAAGGGGAAAGACAATTCTGTGTGAAAGTGACTGCCCCTTAAACCTAATAACAGGGCGGGCCACCCTGAGCAGGATTAACTGCCATCAGGCGTTTGCAATAACGTGCAATGAGTCTCTTACACACTGACATCCAAAAACAAACACCTTTTTAACTTGGCAACAAAATCAAAGAAGCAAAAACTTTTTCAGCACAGTGCCATCTGCTGGATCTGGTGGGATTCTGCCGCTACACCTTTGGAGAAATGCCTCTCCCTTTCTTTTTCAGCACCGCAGAGCAGTCCCGAATCGGCATCCCGACCAGTGCCGACTCGGCGGACAGCCGTACCAACCCCCCAGCTGTCGTCGTTTACATCGTGGATGCTTTCTTCAGCTCTACTGGAGCGAGGAACGAAGGAGAGGAAGAAGAGGAATGTGACGAAGTAGAAGCAGGGAATGTTTGGCTGCTAGGGCTTCTCCGCTGCTACACAGAGATGCTAAACACCTTACCTGACACCATAAGACCTGCACTCGTTCTACAGGTAACGCGCTAGCAAGGACCAAACAAGAACTTTGCATTATCTTTGACAGTTCTTCCTGAATCATACAGGTGGTGCCATGCCAGTATCTCCTCCAGCCTGCAAGTGGCGAAAGTCGTTTGTACCTGCAGCACCTGCGATCTTTGGCCTTCTCCTGTTACTCCCAATGCCGACGCCTGCTGTCCCAGCACACACACATCAAGTCCCTGACAGGCTTTGGGCCCGTGTCCACCGTCACTTCTGTTCTCAAGAGTCCTGATGTAAGTGGGGCATCTCATACGGCTTAGCAGCTTTGAACAAATACTGCATCACACTTGAGCTGGATGCCATTTTGGTGTAAAGGACTCACGTCCATACCAAGAATGAAGTCATGCTGTGACAAAAATTGGATTTTGACACAGGTTGCAACTGCATGATATTACGACCTTTTAAACTCCCAGAAGGAAGAAGCTCTCAAAAAGTTGAGACTCCAAACTGTGACTAAAATACGGGACATTGGAATTTTTGAACGATCGTGTATGTGCGACCAGAAAAAAGTATGTGCTCTGTGTTCAGTTAACTAGGGGGGTCCCATGTTGCAGTGAGAATTAAAAATAGTCTGTGAAATGTGTAGACAGCTTGTCACAGACTAATGCCTGCGCGTGTAAGCGGGCACACCTGACTCGCATTGGAGTTTGACTCTTCTGCCATGTTGGTTTACACAGTGGTTCTCAAATAGTGGGGCGGGCCCACCTCTGGGGGGGCGTCGTGAACTGTCCGGGGTGTCAATAGTATTTCAAATGGGGGCACGCAACAACATTTCTGGCCCCCGGGAGGGCGCGACAACATTGTGACAGAAAATAACTGAGAACCGTTGGCTTGGTTCCACTGTCTCTCTGGCGACAGACAACAAACAAGCAATGCTTACTTGCTTTGTTTGTCACAATTTTAACAATTATGGCTTCAAAACACTAGTTATGGGTCTAAGTTGTGTGATAAGCTTTAAAATGGTGACGCTGTCACGGAATCTTAACAGGTAGCTGGTGAACCACGCCAGAGGAGTAGCTCACCAAAGAATATTTCAATATTCAATATTTCAATTCCGACATGATGCCCGGGTCTTACTTTACAATAGGGTACGCAAAATACAGTAGTTACTGAGGAACTAGTGAAGCATCATTCGGGACCTAACCCCCTTAGACCAAAGGTATTTGTGACAAAAGGAATGACTTTCATGTAAAAACATTTTTCTTGTAAAAAATGATCTGTATCTGTAACAATCGTCATTCTTCTCGAGCTTTATTTTGGTTCTTACGAAATCCCATCTTTGTGTCTTGAAAGAACTTTTTTCGTAAATATCTCCCCTGATAAAACTGGCGTTTTATTCAACATGTTTCATCCTAGGTGTATGATGTTATTGTTGTTATTAAGTATACTGTCTGCGTCCTCCAGCATCCCAGCCCAGTGCATCTATACTCTCCCCCCTTCATCCTGGGTTTGACCCGACCCAAGCAGCCAGAACCTGGAGAGATATTGGCAGAAGTCCCCCACAGATACAATGTGCTCTTTGTTGGCTACTGCCTGTCACATGACCAGCGCTGGATCCTTGTGTCCTGCACTGACCAGCAAGGAGAGCTCCTGGAGACAAGCATCATAAACGTCGATGTGCCTAACAGGTTTGTGGACTTCATTTTGATCATACCAAATTACCGCTCAATGGTTTTTTGAGTGAAATCCCCCCCCCCCCCCTCAGGTCTCGGCGGCCTAAAGTGTCTGCTCGAAAGATGGGTCTGCAGAAGCTATGGCAGTGGTGTATTGGCATCATCCAGATGACCTCGCTACCATGGAGGATTGTGATTGGTCGATTAGGCAGACTAGGGCATGGTGAGCTTAAAGGTGAGTAACCTGACATCGGCTGACCACAATGGCTAAAAGTTGGGTTCCTCAATTATATAAACCACTTTATGACGATAAAATGACTTGTCATAAACCTTTTACTTTTTATTTAGTATTTTTTTATTGTCAAATACATAAGGCATGGAGTCCTGGCAATTTCTGTTCTTGGTTAAAATAAAAAGCATGCAGCTTGAATTTTTTAAATAGAAAAAAGGAATTTCTATATATAATAAATAATGTCTTAGTTTTTCAGATTCAAAAATACAACAAAAAGTGTGACTATTTTGAAATGTGTAAAACATAAAATAATTTGTTTTTCATATAAATTGAATGTGTATGGATACATAATATATGCTTTTAATTAAAATGTATCTCATGTAAACATGTACAATGAAAACAACTAAAAAAAGAAAGCAATATCAAAATACAGTACAATTTTAAATAATAGTCAATGACAGCACAACTGAACACAAAATGCAGCTTTTTAATGAAACTGGAGTCAAAGTAATGATGCATTTCAGAAAAAGTACATCAAACCGCCAGTAAAAGTGTGATGGTCTGGGTCTGTTTTGCTGCTTCAAGACTTGCTGTGATAAATGGAACCATAAATAAATTCAGTTGTCTACCAAATAATCCTGAAGGAGAATGTCTGGGCACCTGTTAGTGACATCAAGCTGAAACCGACTTGGGTTTTGCAGGACGACAATGATCCAAAACACACCAGCAAGTCCACCTCTGAAAACAAAACTGAAAAAAAAAAACCCACTTTGGAGTGGCCTATGCAAAGTCCCGACCTGAATCCTATTGAGATGTTGTGGCATTACCTTAAGAAGGTAGTTGATGCTAGAAAACCCTCTACCTGGCTAAATGACAACAATTCTGCAAAGATGAGTGGGCCAAAATTCCTCCACAGCGCTATAAGAGACTCATTGCAAGTTATCGCAAACCCTTTGATTGCAGTTGTTGCTGCTAAGGGTGACCCAACCAGATAATAGGTTTAGGGGGCAATCACGTTTTCACACTGGGCCAAGTAAGTAAAAAAATTATTTTAGAAATTGCATGTTGTGGTCAGGGGCCGCACGGTGGCTGAGAGGTTAGCACATTGGCCACACAGTCAGGAGATCTGGAAGACCTGGGTTCAAATCTCCTTTGGGCATCTCTGTGTGGAGTTTGCATGTTCTCCCCGTGCGTGTGTGGGTTTTCTCCGGGTACTCCGGTTTCCTCCCACATTCCAAAAACATGCATGTTAGGTTAATTGGTGACTCTAAATTGTCCATAGGTATGAATGTGAGTGTGACTGGTTGTTTGTCTATATGTGCCCTGCGATTGACTGGCGACCAGTCCAGGGTGTACCCCGCCTCTCGCCCAAAGTCTGCTGGGATAGGCTCCAGCATCCCCGTGACCCTAATGAGGATAAGCGTATAGAAAATGGATGGATGGATGTTGTGGTCAGTTCTGTTGTCATTGACTAAAATTTAAATTTGTTTGATGATCTAAAACATTTAAGTATGGCAAACATTTAGTATATATTTTCTTATAGTATTGTTATTGGTATTGTTAGTCACTTCCGCCAAGTGGGATGGTAAGATTAGGTACTATTGGGTGGTTTCATCCCTATTATGTTGTTTGCTGGTAGAATTATGAAAAACACCCTCACTCAACTGATTTATGTGAAACTTTGCAGGGGGGTCACACCCGCTTTACTAAGCAATAATCAACAAACTTTTGGGCCAGATCAAATGTAGATACAGGAATGTATTTTCATTGACAGACAAACAATACAAAAGTGATGTTGTCTGAACATTTCATGCTATGCTGCAATTTTTTCCAGCTTAGCAGAGATCTGTGGTGGTCTACTTGTTGTCGTTCTAGTTGCCTTTTCTTCTATCACACTGCTGTAATGTAATAAGGTACATTCACAGTACTTTAAAAGGATTTTCCTTCTCATTTTTCCACAAAGACTGGAGCTCTCTCCTTGGGGAGCACTCGCTGCATTCGATAGGCCGGCAGCTGCGGGAGGCCTGTCGCATGTGTGGGATTTCTGCCGCTGACACCCCCTCCATCCTCAGTGCCTGCCTGGTCGCCATGGAACCGCAGGGCTCCCTGGTGGTCATGCCTGGTAAGTGTGGAGTACACGTTGCATAGATCAGTTATTTGTTCAGGCTGATACATCTCACACGTTGAGAAGCACGAGTCTACATTTGATTACTAGACTCCTGAATTTTTGCTTTGCGCTCAGATGCCGTGACGATGGGCTCGGTGTTTGGCCGCAGCACCGCTCTCAACCTGCAGACCTCACAGCTCAACACGCCTCAGGACGCCTCATGCACGCACATCCTGGTCTTCCCAACATCTGCCACAACCCAGCTGGCGCCCAGCTCTTACCCCACAGAGGACAATAACGGTATGCTGCTGAGGAGTTGGTAAAAATAAATTATTAAAGTAATAATAGAAAATGCATTATTTTGCTTACATGCTTTGCTTGCAGTATCACACACACATGCCCGCGCACGCATACACACACACACAGAACAATTCAGTGTTCCAGCATACATGCTGGAATGCTGTAGGAGTATGTTTTGATTTTTCCTGCTTTATGAGCATCGTGAATTTTTTGTGACAATCAGAAAATGTTCCTTAATTTCTATTAAATTTTGATGAATAATGCAGGGCATGTTCAGGGCTTTGACGAAAATACCAGATTTTTTATGTTGGGTATTTAGGTAGTTTTTCTTTTTTGTCACTAATGCAGAGTTCTGGACTCTACTTTAACATTGTAATTTACCAATCAAATGTATTTTTTTAAAATGGCATTGCTTTGCAACTTTCAACTATTTAAAATTAAATAAAAATGTACTGTTTTGGGACAAAATAAAATGTTTTCATTGAAACATGTTTGACATGTTTTGGAGTGTCTTGTGGCACTTTTTCTTGGCAGCGTTTTGCAAAAACGTCCAGTTCCAATACAATATTACTAAAATATTTTCACATAACATGTTTGACTCATTGGGTTCCCTCACTTCAATCAGTGTATGTATTCCACCACCAGGGGGCGACATGGCTCCAGAATAGCACACTCGCAATAAGCCTTTTGCAAACAAATGCTCCATGTCCTCCCACATTCTCATTTGAGTTGCAGTTACTTTAAATTAGATACATGTCAAAATGTTCTTTATTCGGTAGATGACATGTTCGACCTCCCCTTCCCTGATGAACTGGAGAACGACATCGGCCATGACATGATGCTGATCACAGGGAACCTTCACCCTTCTCCCAACACCTCCCCTGTGCCGTCGCCAGGCTCTCCGTCTGGAATGGGAATGGGGTCACATTTCCAGCACACCAGGGTAAGCCATGAACCAGTGGAATATATAATCTTTTGGCTCAGGAAAACAAATACAGTATAAGCCAGTCAGGGGGGTTAAAGCTGGAAAAACTGAGCATTACTATTTCAAAAAGTAGATATTGTATATTAGATCCGGTGTGCCTAATGAAGCGACCGCAGAGTGTATATTTCCTCACACAAAGGTATTTAGTCACATACCTGACCAGGCGCACAGCAATCATATCACAAGTGGTGAATATCTCAGCGGCAGCTTTGATTGACACCCGACAATCTCACACACATCACATGGCCATGCCACATCTGACAGCGGAGGAATTTGGCTGCGAGGCAAATGGCGACTGGCGTGATGACAGTTGATTTTCCAAAACAGTTGACAGGGTGATGACAAACCAGGACTTGTGTTTAATCACAAATGAGAGAGAAAAAAGGGTGGCTTTAACACGTTGACGATGTTCTCGCTCACCTGGAGGAGAACATGAAAGTATACGGGAGGAAACAGGAAGGCTACATACCAGGCAGACGACTCTTTTATTTCTTCAACTTTTTTGTACTTCTCACCTCTCTCTCTCAATATGTACGCAATATACCCAACATAAGGCCACAATTAAACTACGTGCTTCATTAGGAATTTTGCTTTACTGAACAGTCCTCAGTTCAAACACGGCACTCTCACTCAGTCGTGGTTTTTCAAAAAATTTATAATATTTGATTGCTGTTTTGCGATTTAATATAAATATAAGATATGATGCATATTTAAGCAAATCTGACGTATTCTTGGCCTAAATTGAGCATTTGCCAGCATTAAAAGGACTAAACAAAATACAAATCTAAGACAGAAGAAGCATTCTAATTGGGAATGTAGTGTTCCTTATTGGCCACCAGGTGTCAGTAACTCTTTGGTGAGACAAGCACATGACGTGATTGCAAGCATTTCTTGCAGGTTTAAATGATCTCACAATGGGCACAATAATAATAACATAATATTCCTGCCGAAAGGAAAAGAATAATAATATTCATAATAATAACACGAGCTACTGCCGCCAACAACACTTACTGTCTGTCCACCCGCCAGTAAGGTCCCATGGGGAACACTTTTACTGTGACACACACAAGCAGGAATTTTATTTTCATTTTAAAAAGCCTATTTACTTTTATTATGCCTACTATATTGTGTAATACAAGTGTAATGCCTTTTAAAGTGCAGGAAGTACACTGTCCAGAAAACAAACAAGGAACTGCTAAGGTGTGAGTCTGCATTATGTTATCTTATTTAGGTGTAATATTTTATTTTCTCTGATTATAAATTGGGCAATACAATAGTAAAGATGTATGTATGGGTGTTATTTCATGTCTAGAGCGCTCTTATGATTTTAAAAACTGAGGTGGTAAACAGGTTTTGTATGCCATAATTACGAAACTACGGGTCTGTTTAACTGCGTGTTTGTTGCTAGAAAGAATTTGCAAAGACAAAAAATCCCCAGGCTCTGTAATAGAGCAGCCACTCACATATTATAATACAAAAAACATTACTGTTTTTTATGTTTTTAGTTTATTTCATAGTAATAATGGAGAAGAAAAATAGACTTTTCTTTAATTGTATTACATTTTATTGCCTTGGCAGATGGTTTTTTTTGCACTTCTACTCTAAACTTAAATATGCTAGTTTTTGAGGATGCAAAATTTGACCAGTGTGGTGCTGTCCCAACTCGATTATATTTGATTGAGGGCGTCGAGTGCAATGTTGCACTTTTGCACTCAAAAGTGTAGGTATGTGTGCGATTTTTAGACCTGGTTTGTGTTCCACACATTGAAGTGCTACCAAATATTGTTCCTTGGCCTATGAAGGCCCACAGGTAGAAACATTCCGCCATGCATCACCACAAATGTAAGCATTCATTTCACATTTTGACCTTTTCCTGTCGTGTGTGCACAGAGCCAAGGGGAGCGCTTGCTCTCCAGGGACAATCCTCCAGAAGAGCTGAAGCAGCAGCCGCTGGCTCTCGGCTACTACGTCTCCACGGCGCAGGCAAATGGACTTCCTCATTGGTTCTGGGCCTCGTGTCCGCAGGCTGAGAACCAGTGTCCTCTCTTCCTCAAGGTACACAGGCGTTTGCACGAGCTTAAAAATGGCGGTCAACAATGAAGAGAGACTCACTGGATAGATGATGCTCTGTGATAATGTGAAACATCAGCAGCAGCAGTAGCTCACATCTGATGCTGCTTCTCTGCAGGCCTCACTCCACCACCATATCTCCATGATCCAGTCAGATGAGCTGGTGGCAGACAAGACAAAGAGGACGCCTCATCCGCTAGACTCAAAGACCACCTCTGATGTGTTGCGGTATGCACATAACACATGTTGGCCTTTTGTGTACAATCTGATCTCAAGTATCTTCACAAACCTCAAAAGCAGCCAAACGCCACAAGCAATGGTATTATCATTGTGGAAGTTTTTTTATAGTATTATATAATTTTACTTCCTTTAGAATGTTTCTGTCTTCCATGTGGTCTTACATTTACTTCATATCATACCACAGTAATGATATCACGGTAAAACTATTATCCCCAAAGGACAATTGGTTTTACAGCCAGCAGTATCACACTGACAACAACACAATAAATACGGTAAAAAACAAAACAAAACCAAAATTACAAATAGTTATTCAGCAGAACAATGGCTGCCATAACCAAAGTATTTCTCAACCTATTGGTCCTGTATTTAGGCTACTATATACTGTATATTTCATACATGAGCTCTCAGAATTATGTTTTTACTTCAATTGGGATTTATTATTTAGGACATCCATTGAAGATCTAACTCTCTTAATGTTGTGATTTATTTTCCAATATTTTCTACCAAATATTATATTGTAATTTTTTTAATAATATACTTTTATACGTACATTTAATTATTGCAATTATCATTTTATTTGTATTTATTAAACTACTAAAAATGTGTAAAAAGTGTAAAATAAAACTACTTTTTCTAAATTCAATTTAATGTTTCATTATTATTGTACTACTATTATCATACTATACTATTCTTTCTATACTATTTCATGAGCATCATATTTACTTGTTACTTGTTTACATTACTATGGTGTAATTTTAACTGATACACGGACACTCTGAATTACTTTAGACATTCGTATGAGTACGGATTGTATGTCTGTTAATCATGATAAAGTAATGTTATTTAATAATAATAATAATAATACAACACTTTGATTGGTAAGCGTATTGTAATTACGTATTGTAATTATGTATTGTAATTAATTATCACAAATAATGGAATAAATAAAAGAAAGCTTATTTGCAGGGATGTCCGATACTGGCTTTTTTGCCAATATCATCCAACTCTCAATTTTTGATTCCGATACCGATATGTGTAACATCACAAATCTTCTGTTGTGGAATCAACACATATATGTTGTAAAACTAATGGATATAGCATCAGCAATTAGCTTCTCTACATGGCTGTAAATCACATTGTAAAACCGAGAGAAACTTGCGATTGGGCATGGCAAAGCGTGGCTCGAGGAACGCCACAAGTTTGGTGAATCCGTCGTCTAGAAGTGTGTCTAAGTGTCTTGTCTAGAATAGCGCTTGTTATTCAGTGCAATACACACCATAATTGTCTGATTGATGTCTTTCACCCTGGGATTTGAACGTATTGCAGAAGTCTCGGTTCCGCCTTGCATAACCAACACTTTGCATTCACTGCAAATTGCAAGTTTAATATCCAAAAGAGACACCACAGACATACATTAGTCAGGAGTGAGCAAGCTTGTTACAAGCCACCATCGCTTCTTTACACGCTTCGGACTCGGGTTGATGATGTGTGCCAAGAAGAACGAGAGCCCATGGGAGCTATAGACAGCATTTTTTAAAAACCCGATACAGATATCTACAGGTATTAAATTTTTAGGCCAATATTGATGGGCCTATATTACTGGACATCCCTACTTATTTGTTATTATTATCATTTAGTTGTATGATTTCTCCATGAGAAACACATACAACACAGCAGCACTTAATATAACAGTATTAATATAACTTCCTCTCACCTGAAGTCAGCGGGGATAGGCTCCAGCATACCCCTGTGACCCTAATGAGGATAAGCGCCAAAGAGGGATGGATAAAGGATAACAGATAAAGGATACAAAAACACTCCGAATGACCTAACTTCAGTTTTTATTCTAGAAGTTTATTAGAGTGTATATAGAGTACAATTTGACGTGCCCCCCAAGATTAAAATATCATATTGTAATTTCATCTAATAATAATTCATCTACAGTATTTTATAGCACTTTATAGGTATTTATTTAATCTAACTTGTTCAATGCAAAACTTTAAGCAATGCATTTAACAATGTGTCTTAAAATGACCTTGGTAAATAACAATGATCTTAATACAGTAATAAAAACATGTCACCTTTTTTAAATTTAGGTTTGTATTGGAGCAGTACAACGCCCTCTCCTGGCTGACCTGCACACCTTCGACGCAGGACCGCCAGTCTTGCCTGCCCGTCCATTTGGCCGTGCTGGTCCAAATGTACAACGCCATTCTCAACATGCTTTAGCCGTGTGCCTACACCACCTCCTTCTCCTTCTCCGTCTGGTCACTGGGAACCTGTGGAGACTATTCCTGATGTTGTTCCCAAACGTGGAGTGAACTTTCCTAGGCCTGGAATGTAATCAGAGTGACAAGATGCCTCCATGCAAAGCCAGCACTGAGGAGGTTCTAAAGGCAGTCATGGTGCTTTCTAAATGGAGAAAACCTGCAGCTTTTATCACCCAGAGTGATAAAAAAAAGTGACATTTGTAAGAAACATCTGCAGAGGACTCTTCAAAGCTGCAAAAACTGCATATTGTACAACCAGCAAATCTGCATGCCAACACAAACACATGGCCTTGTTGCGTCAAAGATGTTTGTTTGGTTTTTTGTTTTTTTTTTACATTTTTGTACAAAGGAGAGGCTTTTGCACTTTTACCCCCACCTTCCAAACAGTTGTGGACATAAATGGTGGTACAAAAAAAGACCAGTTAACCCAGATGGTGAGGCATGTTCACAGCATTTGCAAAGAGTTCAACCATATTTTTTAATATTTACAACAATATCATTTGGAAAAATATGCCCTCCCCTCCCCATGTTAATAATTGTTATTTTAATGTAATATTTATACAAATTATATCGTGTCATGGAATTTGATATCTATATACTTGTTATTAAATATATATTACCTCTTCTTCCAAACAGGCACTTACTTAATGATAAAGGGCACAAGTGGACACAGAATTATCCATTGTAATTAAAAATACGTATTTTAAATATTCTTTTCATTGTTTTTGGTTTTATTTAATGAACTTAAATGAAAACAAAATTATGCAGGAGATATTTATAAGTAAATGTTCTGCGGCAAACTTGAAAAAGGCAATCGAAGATCACGTGGAAATGAAATGTTTAAGAAAATAAATCATGTGAATTAATACAAAGGCCCGTCCAATTCACTCTGTTACTATCTCAGCATGTTTTGTATTATACACTCAGCTGTGTTGGAGTTTTCTAAAGCTGTGTACATTTCATCCTTTTTTTGTTGCTGTGAGCTTTATATATATATATATCTATATATATACATACATACAGTATACACAGTATACTGTGCAAAATCCATTTGACTTCTAGCCAAGAATTGCCAAGTGAGTGTATTGTCACATAAATTGTACAGAGAAAAATGCAAGTTTGCAAGACTTTGTTACATCCGTCATCAGTTTGACTATGGAACAGATATCTGTTACTTTTACACTATTTTTTAAGTAAATTATTAAAAAGACCCTTCAACGTGACCACACGTGACTCACTGTGCTGCTTTCTAATGTGCCACTTATACACACTGGTCACTTCATTTGGCATAGGGGTGCTGTATTAGCAAACTCAATTGGAACGTTTGGAGCTGAAGGCGTCTGGATCGTGTCACCAGTGACACCTAGTGGCAAGTGTAAACTACAGTTCATAAACGTCTTGTATTGCCTTAAACTGTATTTGTATTTTTGTTCATTTAGGAGATTTGTATGGCCACGGAAATAATAGGCTTTATTCAAAGCACAGCGATTGTTTATTAAAGAATTAGGGAGTGGCGGAGTGAAGGATGACTGTACTGCCATCTTGTGGCGTTATTCAAACACTACTGTATATTATTGCCGGTAAAAAACTACAGCCCCTAGTAGGTATGTGGTCCACACCCCAAGCCACTAAAGGACCGTAACTGAATATGGGTGTTAATTGGAGCATTGACGGTTTAGCAATTTGATCTCTGACCTCCGCCAACCTGCTACATCCTGGTTAGGATATCTTAGCAATCTTACTCTGATAACAAACCTGAAAGTGCGAAGACGTCAACGATTCTGGGTTGGTGATCAAACATACAAAAAGCAAATCTGGGTTGCTGCCCTTTGACCTCCTCTGACATCCTGATTGCTTTGCTGAAATTTTAGTTTTTCTTGTTTGGACACTACTGTTTGACTATTAGTGTTATTGAAAGTTCACCATCTTTGCGGCAGGGCGGCGCATGTACGCAGAGGGTTAAAGGTCGCAGTGTTAACGTCCTGTTCCAGCAAAAGAGGACATTTACCTTGTGTAAGTACTCCATGGCGTTGTCCTTTTGAGGGGCCTGATTATGACTAAATCAGGACGAGAGGGAGAGGTTGCGTTCAAACCATCAAGGTCGGACATATCAATGGCGGGCACTATGAGTCACTCTGAGGCGGCGGACAGCTTGAAAAAAAACCAGCATAAGCGGTTGAAGAGTAAAAGCCAGTGAAGGGTCACTTGTCTAATGGCCACTGGAGGAAGTGGACTCTTAATTGACTGCATTGTGTTGCCTACAGATGCCCAATTAGATCGTGGACGTTCACCTGCAGCCAAATGGTGTGCGAGGGCCCGGAAAAAGCCAGCATGTGCCTTTAGACATTACATAAACGACACTAAATGCTACACAATCGGAGGTCAGTGGCGTTTTTTTTGTGCTTTTTCTCTACCCAACGCAACAGCAGACGATGACAAGGTTGTTCAACGACCACAGCGAGAGAAAAGCTTCAAGTAAGAGGGTTGGTGAGGTCACAACAAGGGGCTCTTTTGTCATGAAACAACATAAAATACATTTATACACATTCATGCGTTGTAATAATGTGACTATAATAAATATACAGTACAGTACATTAGCTATGGAGGCATACAGAATGAATTAAAATTACACTCAAGCACTAATTTATCCAAAAAGGCTCAAAGTAAGAAATAAATACATAAAAAAACTTGTATCATGTATTATTAATATTAAGTCGTGTTTGTATAAAACTAACCGAAAACTAGAAAAGCACTAGGAGAGCCCAGATCTCCGCCAAACCATTCTGGATCCCATTCCATTATCTGGATCAGTTAGTTGGAAACCTATGCTGTATTTGTCTGTGCTCCAACCTTTTTTTGTGGAGTTGTATGCACAAATGCCGAAATTTGTCCTATCTTGGAATCCTAAAGAATCCTTTTAAAAAATTCCTAAATCCAGACGGTGATCCGGATCACCCCCAAAATGTAAGAGCTGTGAGACATAGTCCCTCCAGCGTGTCCTAGGTCTTCCCCGGGGCCTTCTTCCGACTGGGCATGCCCGAAACACCTCACCAGGGAGGCGTCCGGACTAGATGCCCGAGCCACCTCAACTGGCTCCTCTCGATGTGAAGGAGCAGCGGCTCTACTCTGAGCTCCTCCCGGATGGCCGAGCTCCTCACCCTATCTCTTAGGGTGAGTCCAGCCACCCTACGAAGGAAACTCATTTCCGCCGCTTGTATCCGCGATCTCATTCTTTCGGTCATGACCCATAACTCATGACCATAGGTGAGGGTGGGAACGTAGATCGATCGGTAAACAGAGAGCTTTGCCTTCCGGCTCAGCTCTCTCTTCACCACGACGGTCCGGTACAGCGACCGCATTACTGCAGATGCTGCACCGATCCGTCTGTCGATCTCACGCTCCAACCTTCCCTCACTCGTGAACAAGAACCCGAGATACTTGAACTCCTCCACCTGAGGCAAGACCTCACTCCCAACCCGGAGGGTACAGTCCACCCGTTTCCGACTGAGAACCATGGCCTCGGATTTGGAGGTGCTGAGTCTCATCCCAGAAGCTTCACACTCAGCTGCAAACCGCTCCAGTAAACGCTGAAGGTCACAGCCTGATGAGGCCATAAGGACCACATCGTCTGCAAATAGCAGAGACGAGATCCTAAGGTCACCAAGCTGGACTCCCTCAACACCTTGACTGCGCCTAGAAATTCTGTCCATGAAGATTATGAACAGAATCGGTGACAAAGGGCAGCCTTGGCGGAGGCCAACGTTCACCGGAAACAAGCTCGACTTACTGCTGGCAATGCGAACCAGGCTCCTGCTTCGATTGTACAAGGACCGAATGGCACGTAGAAGCGGACCATCAATCCCGTACTCCCGGAGCACCCCCCACAGGACACCACGAGGGACACGGTCGAATGCCTTTTCCAGGTCCACAAAGCACATGTAGACTGGTTGGGCAAACTCCCACATACCCTCGAGTACCCTTGCAAGGGTGTAGAGCTGGTCCAGTGTTCCGCGACCGGGACGAAAACCACATTGCAGCTCCTCTAACCGAGGTTCGACTAACGGTCGTACCCTTCTCTCCAGCACCCTGGAGTAGACTTTCCCAGGAAGGCTGAGGAGTGTGATCCCCCTATAGTTGGAACACACCCTCCGGTCACCCTTTTTAAAAATGGGGACCACCACCCCGGTCTGCCAGTCCAGAGGTACTGTTCCTGACTTCCATGCAATGTTGTAGAGGCGTGTCAACCAACACAGTCCTCCAACATCCAGAGCCTTGAGAAATTCTGAGCGGAACTCGTCTACCCCCGGAGCCTTGCCACTGGGGAGTGATTTGACTACCCCAATTACCTCAGCCACGGTGATAGAACTGTCCACGTACGTATCCTCAGACTCTGCTTCCTCTATGGAAGGCATGTCAGTGGGATTGAGAAGGGCCTCGAAGTATTCCTTCCACCGACCAACTATATCCACAGTCGTGGTCAGCAAGCCCCCGTCCGCACTGTAAACAGTGTGAACTGGGGGCTGCTTCCCCTTTCTGAGGTGTCGGACGGTTTGCCAGAACCTCTTTGAGGCCGACCGAAAGTCGTGCTCCATAGCCTCACCGAACTCCTCCCACACCCGAGTTTTTGCCTCGACCACCGCCGAAGCCGCGTGCCCCTTGGCCTGCCGATACCTGTCAGCTGCTTCGGGAGTCCCGCTTGACAGCAGCCCCAACCCCCGGTGTCCACCATCGGGTTCGGGGCTTGCCACCACGACTGGCACCGACCACCTTGCGGCCGCAACTACGACTGGCAGCCTCAGCAATGGAGGCACGGAATATGGCCCATTCGGACTCAATATCCCGGTCCTCCCACGAGATGCAGGCGAAGCTCTGCCGGAGATGAGAGTTAAAGACTTGACGAACGGGAGACTCTGCCAGACGTTCCCAGCACACCCTCAATACGCGTTTGGGTCTACCAGGTCTGTCCGGCATATTTCCCCGCCATTTAATCCAACTCATCACCAGGTGGTGGTCAGTTGACAGCTCAGCCCCTCTCTTCACCCCTGTGTTCAAAACATGCGGACGCCGGTCTGATGATACGACCACAAAGTCAATCATAGACCTGCGACCTAGGGTGTCCTGGTGCCAAGTGCACTTATGGACATCCTTATGTTCGAACATGGTGTTTGTTATGGACAAACTGTGATTCGCACAGAAGTCCAGCAACAAGTCCTCCCACACCAAGTCCTCCCACTCCACACGGGTTCAGGTCAGGGTGGCCGTTCCTCCCAACCACGCCCCTCCAAGTCACACTGTCATTGCCCACATGGGCGTTGAAGTCTCCCTGTAGAACTATGGAGTCACCAGGTGGGGTGCTCTCCAGAACCCCTTTGATAGACTCCAAGAAGGCTGGGTACTCTGAACTGCTGTTCGGGGCGTACGCACAAACCACAGTCAGGTGCCTTTTCCCAGCCCTAAGGCGTAGGGAAATAACCCTTTCGTTTACTGGGGATGACTCCAGCACAGAGGCACCAAGCCGGGGGGCTAATAATAAGCCCACACCAGCTCGCTGCCTCTCCCCTGCAGCAACTCCAGATAAGAACAAGGTCCAGCCTCTGTCAAGGAATTTAGTTCCAGAGCCCAAACTGTGGGTTGAGGTGAGTCTGACTGTATCTAGTCGGAATGTCTTCGCCTCTCTCACAAGCTCGGGCTCCTTCCCTAACAGAGAAGTGACATTCCATGTCCCAAGAACCAGATTTGGCCGCCGAAGACCAGGTCGCCCGGACACCCGCCCTCGACCACTGCCCAAATCACACAGCACCGGACCCTTATGCTTGACCCTGCAGGTGGTGGGTCTGCGGGGGGGAGTTCCCGTGTGGCTTCTTCGGGCTAGGCCCAGCCAGGTCCCACGGGTGAAGACTTGGCCACCCTGCGAGCCCCTCCCCCAGGCCTGGCTCCAGGGTGAGGCCCCAGTATCCCACGTCTGGGCGAGGTGCGGTCACTCATGTATTTTTTTCATAGGGGTCTTCTGAATCACTCTTAATCTGGCTCGTCACCTAGAACCTGTTTGCCTTGGGAGACCCTACCAGGGGCATAAAGCCCCCGACAACATAGCTCCTAGGATCACTCGGGCACCCAAGCCCCTCCACCGCGGTAAGGTGGTGATTCACGGAGGGGGTGTGTGCAGTAGTTGCACCTAATTATGTAATCATTTAGAACATTTAGAAACCTCTTCAAAGAGCATTATTATGTTGTTTGCATTTATTTTAAATATATATGATTTATTAATTACATTACATGCTGCTCTAAATCATTACTAATAATTTATAAAGCATTAATACCTTTTTGCGAAGGGCTTATAAAGAGATTATAACAGCATTGCTAAGTTATTCATCATTTTTCTTTATTATAAGGGATGATCATGGTACCAAACACCAAGTAAATCTTGCTCTAACTATTAATCATAATTTATAATGCACCAATAACTTTTTGTTGACCTGTGTGTAAACAAGTAATCACCCCTTATAAAGTAAACGATTGAAGTGAAGAAAAAAAAGTATCTGGTTAGTTTCAGTGCTGCAGCCGTACTTGTCACTCCAGATGACCCGGCGCCAGAGCTCTCGACCCGTTTGCACGACTGCAGGGGTGTTGCTGTCTTGACCGGGCCTCTCTCTCTGAAGTGCAGGCAGCTGGCGGCTGTAGCTTCACACCGGCTCAGAGATGGCGGCAAGCAGCAGGCTTTCTCTGAAGTTCAAGGAAAGACAGAAGAACACACACACATGCACTCATTGGACACACTTCTGTCTGTCTGGTGTCTGTCATGGCCGTCAGTGGCGATGCTGGGTGGTGGTGGTTTTTTGGGGAGGGTGTAGGACGAGGGAGGGCCCGTCTGTGCAGGGTCAGCGAGGGTTCAAGGCTTGGGAAGCTGTGGGTGGTACACGTTACAACCAGCACGTTACAATGAGAGAGAAGTCAAGGTTAAAGGTCACACGACCGATTGCCATTTGTTAGATCATCAAGTAACAGCACACGCAAATGACAGCTTGAACTATTTTCACATATGCATGCGGTACTTTGAAGCTTGCGTCATTGTCAGAGCCTTCCCAAGCTAGCAGTCAAGTAAACCAACTCATAGTGCCTCACAATTTGCTTGTTTTTTACTATTTGCTTGTTTATTTTCACAGTGAAATCACATGTGTGACACTCTAGCCCTGCAATATATTACCCCAAATTATCCAACATTAAAAAGACGCTGACGATGGAACTAAAATCATGCCAAAACCTCACAAACGCCCTATGATTCACCAACAAACTCGGTGTGATTTGCAAATACAAAACATCACAAACGAATGCATTTTGTTTTGCAAATAGGAAACGTACCTATCAACCAAATACATCAACCTTCAGAAACACATTTGGCATGTTTTACACATACAAAGAACATATTTCTTCATCTACAAAAAAATATCCTTCAAATACAAACCAGAACAAACTTCAAGTGTAAAAAACTCATTCAAGCACAAAAAAAATCTGCAACAACAAAAAACTGTCACTTTTGGTACTACTTTTCCACCTTGCAGCTCCACACACAAGCCTTCAAATTTAGACTGCGGTAAAGTTACCAATATATTCACAGATTCAAACTTCCAGAATAAACGACTTTTGAACGACACCTCTTTCCGAGATTGCTATATGACAACAAGATACAACCAAATTATCTTAACCAAAACGAGCAGTCGTGTGTGCAGTATGACTTTTATAAGCACACTCTTTACTCTATAAGCAGCCAGCAGCAAGACTAGACTGCAGGGACAGTCTACAAATGTCTATACCGGTCAAGAAACCATGCACAGTCATTCAGTAATTTCATGAGTGAAAACATGAGTGAAGCTTTGTATTTGCAAACCACACAAACAACACAAACCAGTTTGTTGGTTGGATTGTTGGGCGTGAGTAAAAATGTGCTTGTGAGGTTTTGGCAGGATTTTGAACTCCATAGCTTTCAAACATGGTGCAAGCTTCCTGCCTGTAGAGAGCTAACACACTGACCTGATGAAAAAAGTGAAAAGTGAATGTCCTTGAGGTAGGACTCTTNTTTTTGTAGCTGCGATTGGCTGGCGACCAGTCCAGGGTGTACCCCGCCTCCCCCCCAAAGTCAGCTGGGATAGGCTCCAGCATACCCGCGACCCTAATGTGGATAAGCGGCATAGATATAAATCATTGAAAACCTGTTTACGACCTTCTACATATATATATTTTTTAAACATTATTAGAGCCCTCTAGGCAAGTAATAACACCCACATTTAAACTCATGTTACCCAATTTAGTAAGCATAATAAGACAAAACAAATAACAAAAAAGACATACTGTAGTAGTAGCGTGAACAGAAAGAATATATTTGTAAAGGCAGATGTGCTGATAAAGTTGTTGTTTTGGAGGCTTCGAGAGATTGAGCAGTCAGTCAGGTGGCGCTCGTGTTGCGTCAAGTATAAACATGGGCCAAGATGCAAGAAAGCTGACATTAAAGTTCATTCGCAGTCGTTCCACCTTGGCGCTGATTTATGCAATGGCACCTGCAGTCCCCCCCCCCCCATTTGTTCAATTAGCTGCTTGGCTGTTACTTGAAATGTTTGTTATGCTTTTGAGCCACAGAGGCCAAAAAATAAGGCTAAATATGTGTGTGTGCGCGCGCGGTCTCTCGCTCACAAAGGAGTCTTGATGAGTGTGAAAAACAGTTTAAAGCAGAGTCGTGTAAGGACATGTTTAACAGCGCGATCCACCACCATCATCAAACGCTCCATGAGAGATGAAGAGCGATGCTGATCCCTACAGCACACTTCTCAGGACGCCATGCCAACATGCTAGAAAGCATCCCCTCATGCTCCTGCTGGATCTTCACGGTACACTGGAATGCTCCTCGGGCTGTATTAATTACAATTTGAGGAAAACAAAGAGTTAAAGGTGTACCAAGATGTCTGAGGAGCTCTCACCCTATCTTGCTTTTGATTTTGATTTTTTTTAATAAAAATGTACAAGACCAGTCTTGACAAGGCTGAGAAGAACGTGATAAGACTATTACACCTTCAACTTATATGACATTTTATTATTATTAAAATTAAATTAGTTTGTTTATCAAGTAAAAGAGGTTCACTTCTTTTTACTCTTGCAAAAAGTAAAAAATAATCTTCTCCAGTATTAAAGTCCAGTGTTTTACTGTTTTTAGGTCTGAATCTTAAATAGTAATTGACATTTTTTACACTTCTATGGCAGTGATTTCTGATTTTCAGGGGATTGGATCACTTTTACAGAGGGGGCAAGATGGTACATACACCCTTTAACGAAAACAGAAAACAAGAAAGGATGTCCCATTTTTGGCTCACGCTGAGGTTGAAAGTGCGGTTGTAAACACACAAACATTTAACAAGTTCCGAATGAAACTATGACCTGTGTTGGTTGCACTAAAACATCTACCCATTGTATCCTTTCCTGACAAAATATCTACTTTAAGTTTGACGGTTGCTTGTGATGATCTTTGCAACACATGCTTAGCTGTACAGGTACTGCCATCCCTGATTTACTGCGATTAATGGCTTCCAGACTTGACTGCAATATGTGAAATTCCATGAAGTGGTAATGAGTCAGCATTAATAAATGGAATATTTTCTTAGTTAGGGCATTTAAAACCTGTTTGTTTATTTTTTAAAACATTATTAGAGCCCTATCAACATGAAATAACACCCCTATTGTCGCCTTTACACTCCGATTATTCTGGATGGATGGACATTCTTTGTTTACATCACGTTGCTCGACTGTAATTTGCAGGCAATGAGATCACTGCAGGGACATAAGAGGCGGCCACCGCTATAAACATAGCATGTTAGTGAGAAAACTAGCCTCCAATTTGTTTATTTTAAACTTAAGAAGGCGTTTGGAATGGACTGGCGAAGAAGGACAAAGAAACCAAAAACTTAGCACCCCTACATGGACTTATTTCACTCTATCATGTCGGACATGCCATGACTGCCGACATGCAATGTAATGTAATATCAGGGTCACGTTACTTACGCCTCGTGACCACAATACCACTTTAAACTAGTCTTTCAATATTTTTTGACTAATAGTCCATAGATGGCTTGACGGAGGTAAAAACATAATAATCATAATAACAACACAGGCTAAAGTTGTGGCCCTAACCCACGACAAGCTAACACTGAACTCTGAACCTCCGACATCACTTCCTGTCCTCCACACATCTGTCCGCCTACCAATAGGGTCCCCAAGGGGAACACATTTACAGTGACACACATGAGCATTTTTTTAACTCTTATTACGAGTTGTTATTGCGAGTGTAAAGCCATTCAAAGCTGCCACTACAATAGAGGAAGTACGCTGTCCAGAAAAAACCCCACAGGAAACTGCTAGCGTGTGAGTCTATGTTATCATATAATGTCTAATAAATCTTATTTGGTCTGATTATAGCTACTATACCCAAAGGGTAATATTTCATGTTTTAATAATGCTAAAAAAATTATTTACATGATTGTAAACAGTTTTTCTATGCCATAATGAGGACAATATATCATTTATTAATATTGAATCCTACTTTGTGGAAATCCACTTACTGTGGTCTGGTTGGGAAACAATGAACTGCCATAAGCGAGGGATGACTGAACGCCAAGGGCCAGTAAAACGGAACAGACACCCTTGTTATAAAGATGCTTACATAGATAGTCGTGCTAATGGTAGATTGTTACCTTTCGTGATATCATTAGTATCAAACAAGCAAAGCAATTCAATACTTTGAGCAGGCCTTTTTATAAATGTCACTAACATGGGTTACATTCTGCTGCTGAAGCGACACAACATCTGGCAACTCAGTACGAGAGGCCCTACTTGGAAACATCTGATGTAGTCTCCGAGAGAGTGGCATTTGCAAGAAGAGAACTACAAAAGAAAAAAGCAGTATGTGCGCTTTACTACATGCATGCTGCACCTCCACGTACAAAACACAATCATGTCTGCTTGCAGGGCATTACAGCCTTCAAACCTGCAGCGAAAACTCTCACTTAACACTTGTCAAAGTACTGAAAGTCTTGAAGATATCAGTGGCATCTTCACCTTTGCAAAGCTAGAGGCCACCAAAAAGTAAACAACAGGAATGCTTCTGCGGTTCCAAGAGCTGTTGTTGTCTACGCTAGTTGCATTAGCAGTCATTTTTGGAGACATGTCAATCATTCAAGTCTGCACCAGAAAGACCTTCAGTAACATTTCAACATTTATTTTGTTATTTGCTAATTACAAAATAATAACATGAACTTTTTGACTGATTTTCGAGTTTACAAAAAACAAGTAGATACATTCAATCAATAACATGGTTATGATTTACCATTTACTTATAATTAAATCATACTCAGCTTAATTCTGCTTAGTTTACGTGTTTTCTTTGAATGCAATCCCTCATTGCTCATAATAACACGTGCAAGTGAGATTCAAATGTTGTGCTGCTATTAAATAAAACGGTGTTAGGTATATTGATTTTCAGACATGTGTGCTATTCGTCAGCTTAATTTTAATTTTTCAGTTCATTTAAAGCTGATAAGAAATACAAATATATAAATATAATCCTGTCCTGTCTTTTATCTTTCTTTCAAAATGCACTAAAATCTACGTATTTCAGACATAGTTGCAAATGGTGATTAATTATGATTAATTCATTGAAAAACATCATGATTAATAATAGTTATGATTCTAATATTGCAGTACCAGTAACAGCCATCATAGTTGTAGTTGTGTGAGCAAACCGTTACCGTATCAGTTGTAATACTAACAGAAGTCATAATAATAGTATTATATAATAGTACTGCGCTAACAGTAGTAGTCGTTGCTGTACTAATAGTATTGGTAATAGTTATAGCAATACTGCATCAGCAGCAAAAAGTCAGCAAGAGTAAAAGTGGTACTATAGTCTCTGTAGCTTATGAGGAAAGGTAGCAATGGTTAAGGAGAATTATTCATAATAGTTGTAGTTGATTGCAATAGTATTGTGAATAGTCCATCTAAAAAAAAATGTCTTCCGTCCCAGTTTCCCCTACACTGCAACACAGTCATACAGTATATTCTTTTGGCTGTGTACAGCACTTTGGCGAACATTGTTTTTCTCAAGTGCTCAATAAATGAAGTGGATTGGATATAACAATTAACACGTCAATGAAAACATAATACAATATAAAGCATGTTTTCATGCAGCTCTTGTATTAATATCGCATCTCTCACAATAACACATTTCCTACTTGTGTGTGTAGTTGGGTTTTGAAAACATCCCGGCCATATGAAAGCAGTGAAAAGTTGCATATTCATGCGTTACAGCAAACCTCAGAGGTTCCTATTGTGTGTGATGTTTTTAAAAACAACAAAACACTTAACCAACCAACATGTTTCGCTGCTTTCTTTTTCATATAATACACACTCCAAATGTTTTTTGAGAAGCGACGAGCCATTGCACAGTGAAAAGGCGACGCACTTGGCAATGGAGATCAGGCCTATCAACGCCTCTGACATGTAAAACACCGCCTCTCCACGCTCATTGTTTCATTACGCCATTAATGACTGTCTTGACCTGATTATCATGATGAGGCATGCTGGATGCAGCTGTCAAACACAACACCCACCCCAGGACACCGCGCGCACGCACACACACACACATACACACACACAGGGTGATTATACACTCCTGAATGTGTTGCCTAGCAACCACAGTGTTTTTTGCTAGCCTTTTGTTCAACAGTACACACTGTGGTTGCAACTAATTATTGCACAAAATCATTAGGCACTAAAGTACAAGCATTTGCTTTTTCATGCATGTGTACAATAATGTTCTGAAAGAGTAGCCGATATGAAATGAATGTGTTTCTCTATGCTTGCTCCATTTGAACTTCAACTAATTAATTTAATACAGTACAAACAGAGTGAAAGTATTAAGATTACATATAATAATACCTGCAGTAATGTCATCATAGTAATAGCACGTAGACTGAATGTAGTAGTCACTGAAGTTGTAGGAGCAATAGTATTAAAACAGTAGCTATGGGAGTATTAATTATTAGTAGTGCTAGTTGTGGTAATACTAGTTTCAGTAGGAGTAATACTAGTTGGTTAATAGTAAAGCGTAACAGCTGCAATAATACAAGTCACAACGGCAGTATTAGCAGCAGGGATAGTACTAGTAATCAGAATAGTAATATTAGTTGTAGCAGTAATATAATTATATTAAGTAGTAATAGTCAGCGGTGATAGTAGTAATGGCAGTCATAGTAACAATAATAAGTTTAAAAAAAATAGGAGTAACAGTCAGTAAGACCTAAAGTACTGGTACAAGTAATAAAAGCAGTAACACAGAAAGGAACAATAAAGTAATAAATAAAGTAGTAGTAAAAAGTTGACCTTTAACCTGTATGAGCTGTGAAATAAATCGAAGGAGGGAAAAAACATATACATAAAAAATGGAAAATAATATATTGTGACTACTTATTATTGATGATTGGTTTAAATATAAAACAATGCATTTATTTGTCTTCAGAGTCTGGGGAGTACTGTTTGTTTCCCATGACCTGGGTATGCGTATACAATACTCAACATGACCACCAGGAGGCGATGTGACACAACAGATGTCTGCTTCATTGACACTAATGAAGACGTTCCACAGAAAAGCTGTGTTTTTATATTCTAATTACTTTTTAAAATATAATTTTAGGATTTATTTATATTCACAAAGAAATTGATTTCCAAAACTATCGTTCAAGCCTCATCAAGAATTTTGGTTTGATTAATTTAATACTGTATGTCTATGTGTATTGTGGTTGTCCTTTGTGGTGGTGTACAACTTGGCAAGGACTGTTTCTAATATCTTGACCCTGTCATGTTGCATTACAAAGAACAACTTCGCAACTATAAGCAGAATAAACGTATTACCTCTTAAAATGGACTTTTATTGTCTTACGATAGAATGAGCCATGCCCAGCCATTGTATTATAGACATCAGTGGATTGTGCAGGCGTAGCTGTATATTGCATTGATGTCCATAATCAATTTAAAAGCAGGGGGAACTTTTCAAAATGTATTGAATATACAAAATAAAAACATACATTAATAGTATATATTACAAATAGGCCTATGTATAAATTGTATAATATTCACAATACATACATAAATAAATAATTTATTTGATTAGCTATGTCAATATTTGTGTCTTCTTCACTTATCAGAAACAAGACAACAAAAGACAAAACAAAAAGGAAAAACTGAGCGACTGTGGCCTCCAAAGCCAAGCCCAAATCTCAGAGGCCTGTAGTGATTACAGAGTGTGTGCTGACGCATTGCAAGTCCTTCTCTACATGCATCATTATTCTCCCATGGAGGACCTTGACTGATCCTGACAACACTTTTGCTGTTTTCACATCAGTGTCACATCTCCATGCAATTGCACACGTTTACAGAGGAGACTTCTTACGGCGGACGCCTTGATGATCATAACAAGTGACACGCTATCAAGCTACAGTGTGCTCCCGAGTGCAGCTGCCCCTGTATGTGGCGATTATCCTTACAATAACAATGACAAAATTCATCCCCCCACCCCCAACTCAAAAAATAAAGCTTCAATGGTTCCTGTGATGCTTGCCGAGGTCGCTTGGCATGAGAGGCGAGGTGTGCCCCCGACCTCCCTCTTCTCCCTCTGGTTCTAATTTAGTGGTCCTAATCATAAAAGCATCGGCGAGCTGCTGATGTGGGGTAAAAACCAACCAGGTGAAATCTGCCCCCACCCCCTGTAAAGATTCCATTTTCACTCAAGTGGACCGGCGCAATGAGGACCATGCAGGGGACAGAGACGGGGTCGGATTCTGATTGAATGACCGAAAATGGGGAGACAAACAAGCATGCACATGTAACATGTACTTTGCAAAAGTATTGGGACGCGATGGCCATTGCTTCTCTGGGACGTAAAGAAACTACACCATGCTTTTATCCAAAAGGAGACTTGGGGCAGCAACAAAATACAAAGTGGAGACTAAAATTCCTTCCTGGCTTCTGGTTGTTGGAGACTAGTTTTACCCAAAAAGGAAGCTGATATAGCAGTGAAGAAAATGAAGCCCTGCAGCGCAGTGGAGATTATGGAGTAGAAAAGGGCAGTTCTTTTCGTGGTTGTGGTTTACAACAGAGGAGACCGAGGGCAGCATGAAAGCAGAGCGCTGCAGCAAAATGGACACTGTGAAGTATATGGTCACTTGCAGCCTTCATTTTACCCAAGAGGAGACTGAGGGTCATGACAAAACAGTTCTGCAGCAAAGAGGAGACTGTGGAGTAAGACTGCAGCAGGGTAAGCTAATCCTAGCAATGTGTTTATTTTGTGTCCTCAAATTCTGACTGCTTAATTGATGGAGAGTGTGTGTGTCTCAGTATTTCAGTCTGCATTTTGCATGTTGTGTTGTGGTTGAAAGTGACAACATCGTGGCCTCACAGGCCTTAAGAAGTTCACATTCTGGGCTTTAGAAGAGGGGGTTGTTCAGAGCCTCTCCTTTTTGATTACATTAGCCACAAGGGCTGGCAGGCCTCAGCGTCTGCATATAATTTCAGTCATCGCTCTCCATTTGGACGCAGCAGATGTTTCCTCACGTCAACACGACAGCGAGATCGAGATCCTTATTCAACGGGTGAGCCAATGAGGCTCTCTTATCGCCTTCCATCAGACTATAGGGTGTCGGATCAGAGCCACAAAACACAACAACAAACCTAATTACCAAAATAAAACACCTTTTTATGTGGTGACACTGACTGATGATTACTTGGATCTCACGCAACAGAAACATAATAGAAACGGCAATATCCTCATGTTGTATGATTGCGTCATGTTGTCCTATTAGATAGAAAGATAGAAGATTTCCTCTTAGGAATATTGATATGCAGGATATATATATTTTTTATGTGTTATTGACTATATTATAACACATGACAACAAATGTAGCTTTTTTTTAAATAGGACTACATTTACATGTATATGTATAATTTTTGTAATAACATAGTTATATGTTTTGTCGGTGTAATTACAGACAAACCCGTGCAAAAACGCAAATGGCATTTTTTTTACTGTATGAAAAAAGGTTTATTTACAAGGATTTATGGGAAAATGTGGCCTACAGAAAAACAAAACAGAAGGTACTTGGAATAAATACTAAGGAACTAATAAGGAAGGAATTTTTTACGTACATTACAAAGGGGTGGATTTATTGCTTCTTTTTTTTTATAACAGAGGCTTGAGTGGAAATAAAGGAGATTATTGGAGGCAGGTGAAGTGGACAGCACTAATGAGAGGTGACATGTTTTCAAACTCCCTTCAAGGAGCGACGCGCACAAAAAAGTGCTCCAAAAAGACAAACAACGTCTTCAAAGTCTTCATGTAATATTTCCTGGTCTAGAGTCAAAATTGCTTGGGGGGTCATTAAGTGGATTCCTCTTTGAACACAAGCTGGGGATGTTATTGTATCAATTAGGCCATTTAGGCCTTTCCTCCCCAAAACGGATTTTTGGGGCTTTGAGTTCTTGACATCCATGTGGACTTAAACGTAAGTTTGTTTTACTTTCTGACATGGAATGTGCAAATATGTCAAATCAAAGGACGCTTAAAAAAACAAAGAAGAAAAAAGGTGTTTTATTTTGTATTTGATTTGATTTTTTTAACATTTTTTTAGCACTCAAGAAGCAGAAAGAAACAAGCAGCTGAAATGAAATAAATAATCCCAACAGTTAATTGTTATCATTTCAAGTGGCGCGAAATCCAATCCGTGCGTGTCCCGGGAGGGAAAGATTCCGCGCGTGTTTTACTTCTACCGCTGAACGGCGCTCGGGGCCTGCAGGACGCACGTGCAGCTGGGACGTTTCCCTGCGCTCGGAAAACAAGCAACCACAGCAGCACGCAAACGCATCTTCAATGCGGAAGTTGCACATGTAAAACAAACTGAAACATCGGAACAAAGCAAAGACCAGCAGCAACAATGCAGAAGGACCTGAGGCCACTTGTTTGTACTGGTTTCAGGTCGTGACAGCAACCCTTTTATTTAAGTACGAGCACACCTTTTCTCACTATGTGACCGAGAATTTGCAAACGGGATTACACATGTCCAAGTCGGGTTAAAAGCACTGAGAAGGAATAAGATAAAGGTGGGAAAAGTTTACTAACATTAGAATTATACTGAATTGTTTAGAATTAAACACGCGATAATAAATAGGACATATAATACATATGTAATTATTAATAGCCATTGTACTTCTACACGGACATTTTCCTTTGTTAGTTTTTGGAAGTGCAAAGTGGAAAAAAGACAGAATGTCTTAGAAAACGCGCGCCTACACACACACACACACACACACACGCGTCTTAAGTGTTACAAAGCTGATAGTACCACAACTAATTCATGACAGATACGAAAGAAAAACGCGCACTTCTCATGCCAAATGAATAATCACGACATTAATATAAACATATGATCAGAATAACAAAACTATTATTAATGATAAATGTCATGCTGGAACACACTTAGATTTGTCATTCAAACAAAATCTTGTTCTTTTTATGCCACATGGAGGAGAATAAATCGTTTTTAAATGTATTATTTCTTTTTTTTATTCATGTCTTTTTACCCCTTATTGTTGCATTTTCAATCAAAATAATAAAATTCGTTTCTTATTGATTCCACCTTACATTTAAATCCGACAGCAAAAGTGCATTAATGAATAATTCTTCCTTTAAGAAGACATTAATATTCAGGGTCAGAGGTGTATTCATTAAACAATATGCTTATTATTGTGCTTACGTCCCATCGCGGGCTGTTTGCAATCACTTAGTTATTATAGTAAAGCGTTACAAGGAGAATGATGTCATTTTGGCTCACAAGACTGTCTCAATTGTCTTTTTCTTGCAGAAATAAAAATGGTTTGCAGGCTTGTTATTATTATTATTATTATGACTGCAATGTTGCTCTTCCACTCATGGGCGATTCATATCTTAGAATATGATTTTTTATTGTTTTCATTTTTTGGGGGCAGATACTTTGCATCTGTCCAAATATGGAAGGCCAGCACAATCTGCATGCAAATAAGACCCACGGACGGCACGTAAAACCCACACAAAATCAAAATCCTTACGACAAATTCAAAATCAGTCAAACTCCTATCTGAGCCACAAATCAAATACTGCCTTTTTGCACAAAGGGCTTCATTTTCCTTCCGCTCTCTTGCGTGTTCCCCTCTTCCCTCTCGCAGGGATCATCCGGCAACCGCCTCGTTTCGGGGCCGTCCATCAGGAGAAAGCGCTCCTTGTTCAGTGGGTTCGGCTCACATCGTCACCCGACACTTTGGACTTGGCCACAACAAGCGCTCCCCTCACCAGAACAAAAAAGCGTCTCCAAATTGGATTATTCCAGTGTCTCATCAGGTTGAGCCATTTGGCCAAGAGAGTATTGGCTTTTGACTTTTGGCTTTATACACCCCTCCCAATTTGAACCCCCCACTAACCTCTACTGCTGCTGCTGGCAATCTATTTCAGCGCCAGTCTGCTTGGCGTAAAAAGTGCATTTAGAGCTGCAGTGGGTTGTCAGAAAGTGGAATCGTCGTCACGCCATACACTAAACAAGAATATAAACGCATAGGTTTGTTTCTGCTCCCATCTTGTATTATACATACATATACAACTTTTTGTATGTACACAAAAGGCCTGTTTCTTTCAAGTATCCTAATCTGTCCAAATCCTTCTTAGTGGGCACTTTTCATTTTCACCCTACAAAATGATGAGTAGATAGCAGGACTATCGCACTGGTGTGTCTTAGGCCAGCCACAAGAAAATGATAGTCCAAACTGCACAGTCTTTTGCATTGAATTGGTCAGGTTGGATGTTGGCCCACTGCGCTTCAATGCAAAGTTGCTGGATACTGGCAGAAACTGGAACATGCTGTTGTACACACCAATCCAGAACATCCCAAAAATGCTCTATGGGTGACATGTCAGGTGAGTATGCCGGCCATGCTAGTATTGCTTCGAGCAATTGTGTGCAGATCCTTGCAACATGGGGCCATGCGTTATCATGCTGGAACATGCGCTGATGGTCGTGGACGAATGGCAACAATGGACCAAATCTCGTCACGATATCTCTATGCATTCCAAAAGCCTACATTAAAAAGCACCTGTCATATTTGTCCATGACATACTCTCCAAAGTGCCAAACGCCATCAAGTTTGAGCATTTGCCCACCACAAGGAGGTCACATAAAGTAACATGAAAGCTGCTCTTTAAAATCATATTTTAGAAACTTTTTGTGAAATCTAAGATGGCAAATATGGCAGAATATCAAAATAATTCATGTATTCAACCAAGCAGACAACATTTTGGTTTAGTTATGCCATGTAATATGTCACATACAACCATACACACAGTATATATGTGCATACACATACATATATATACTCTATATACATATAGACATTCATATGAAAGTTTATAAATAGTGTATGTATATGTCTATATATACACGTATGTATATAAATATATGTACATATATGAGTTATGTGTGTGCATGTGCTTGTATATATATATATATATATATTATATATATATATATTTACTGTATATATACACAGTATAAACACATACACACATATACATACAGTATATATACACACGCACAAAATATATATATGTATATACTGTACATATATATGTACACGCACATATACTGTATATATACATATATAAAAACACACATACACACACACACACAGAGTAGTATTCAAAATAATAGCAGTCCAATGTAACTAACCAGATTAATCACTGTTATTAGTATACTTTTTTTGCTACATTGCAAACAAGTTACCGGTAGGTACAGTAGATTCTCAGAAAATAAACAAGACCCAGCATTTATAATATGCACGCTTTTAAGACGGTGCAATTGGGCAATTAGTTGAAAGGGGTGTGTTAAAAAAAATAGCAGTGTGGCATTCAATCATTGATCAGTGATCAATTTTGTGAAAAAACAGGTGTAAATCAGGTGACCCCTATTTAAAGATGAAACCAGCACTTGTTGAACATGCATTTCTCTTTGAAAGCCTGAGGAAAATGGGCCGTTCAAGACATTTTTCAGACGAACAGCATACTTAGATTAAAAAGTTGATTGGAGAGGGGAAAACTTAAGACGTGCAAAGAAATTTTGGCTGTTCAGCTAAAATGATCTCCAGTGCCTTAAAATGGAGAGCAAAACCAGAGACGTGGCAGAAAACAGAAGACAGCTATCAAAATGATGGAAGAATAACCAGAATGGCAAAGGCTTAGTCAATGATCAGCTCCAGGATGATTAAAGACAGTTTGGAGTTACCTCAAAGTACTGTGACAGTTAGAAGAGGTCAGTGTGAAACTAATCTATTTACAAGAATCCCCTGCTAAGTCCCTCTGTTATAAAAAAGGAATGTGCAAAAGAGGTTTCAGTTTGCCAAAGAACACATCAGCTGGCCTAAAGAGAAATAGAGGAACATTTTGTGGACTGATAGTAAAATTGTTCTTTTTGGGCCCAAGGGCCGCAGACAGTTTTTGAGACGACCCCCAAACTCTAAATTCAAGCCACAGTACACATGGTATGGGCATGTTTCTCCTACTATGGTGTTGGGCCTATTTATCACAAAGCAGGGATCATGGATCAGTTTGCATATGTAAAATACTTGAAGAGGTCATGTTGCCTTTGCTGAAAAGGACATGCCCTTGGAATGGCTGTTTCATCAAGACAATGATCTCAAACACACTAGTAAACCAGCAAAATCTTGTTATGTTATGGACTGGCCAGCCTAATACTCTGACCTTAATCCATTGAATAACTTGTGGGGTGACATCAGAAATGTTGTTATTGTGGAATGTTCTAAAAGAATGTTGGAGTGGAATAACCGCTGAAAGGTGCCGCAAGTTGGTTGACTCCATGCCACACAGATGTGAAGCAGCTATAAAAAACTGTGCTCATACAACTAAATATTAGTTCAGTGATTCGCAGGAGTGCCAAATACAAAAACATTTGTACAAAATAGTTTTGTGTTTGTCAAGTCCCAGACCCTGGGTAGCAGACCCTGCTATTTTTTGAACTACCCTCTTTCAACTAATTGCCCAATTGCACAGCCTTAAGAGCGTGCATATCAGGAATGCTGGGTCTTGTTTGTTTTCTGAGAATCTACTGTACCTACCGGTAACTTGTTTGCCATGTAGCAAAAAAAAGTATTTTGAATATTTGTGT
>QODF01000003.1:1552102-1616723 GCA_024372805.1 Oostethus manadensis | reverse complement strand
GGGGAGGCTGGGGAGATGGGCTGCGTCAAAGGCCTGATGTTTCGTCTGGAAGGGCCTCCAAAGGTTATATTCCTTCAAAACAGCATGTACTTTATTACAAATAAAAACATTGGCATTTTCTGTAAATGAATAGTCTGTAATCCAGTTTCTGTTAAGTGAAATTCTTTTGTCCACTTTCCGTGTGTCTGAAGTCCATAGCGCCATATTTTTTTAAAATGTGAGCCATCTTCTTCACCTTGCTTTTGCGTCACTGTGACACACACACCTCGCAGAGATTGTACTGCACGCATGAGCACTTCTCTAGTCAGACTGAATGCTTTACATTATTTGGGCGATGTCTGGTGGGCCAAATGAAAATGTGGCCCACAAGCCGCCTATTGAGGACCACCGCTATGATGTATTAGTCTTACCTTCCTTCTTTTGCATGCAGCCCTGAAAGCCATCAGCTGGTGCTGCTGCTCTATTGTGACACTTAGCCCATCTTTTAGCATTAGAGAGTGGCACACCTCCATTGCCTTTGCAGGCCTCTTACAAGATCGGACACAAATGCAGAGTGACAGCCAAATGGAAAGTCTTAGACACACTTAAAGAGATTGATCACAGTGGAGGGACATCCTCCTTTATAAAAAAAAAAAAAAAGAAAAGCGATAAGAAGATGCCACTAATTCCACCTTGCCGAATGGGCTTCCACTTCATTGACTATGTGGCTAGATTGAAATAGTCTGCAGTGATCCATTGTCTCTTTGTCAGTCCTTGTTGATGTAGAACGTGTGCCATTCCTGTGGACAACATTTGCTTATTCTTACCGTATATTATATTTTCCACAAAGACTACAAATCATAACAATTTAGTAGGATTTTGCCAAAAAAAAAAAAGATTGAAAACACAATTTTGGCAATTATACAGTAAAACTGGCTGCACGGTGGATGAATGGGTAGCATGTTGGCCTCACAGTCAGAAGGTTCTGGGTTCGAATCTCCGTTTGGCATCTCTGTGTGGATTTTGAATGCTCTCCCGGTGCGTGCGAGAGTTTTCTCCGGGTACTCCGGTTTCCTCCCACGGTCCAAAAAAAACATGCATGTTAGGTTAATTGGCAACTCTAAATTGTCTATTAGAGTGTGGATATGAGTGTAAATGGCGACCAGTCGGGTGTACCGCGCCTTCCGGCCACAGTCAGCATACCCCCGACCCTAATGAGGATAAGCGTTATAGAAAACGAATGAATACACGAATGAGGTCTGAGTCGCATTTGAAAAAATGGGAATTGTGCTGTTCACACCGGCATGAAAAAAATGAGATACAAGCCACATAAAGCAAAAAAAAAAAAATATCGGTCAATATGTCAACCAACATTCTTTCTAAGGCGCACTGATCTTGTGCTTTCAGCGCAGAGGAAATCTTTGCGGCGCAACAAAAAATAATCTAACCTGAATGGTAAATAACAAACATCATTTATTCTGTAAGATTTTGCAAGTCTTGTTGGTACGCATTTACTTACACAGGCAAACAATTCATTAACAATGCGTTTTGTAGTACATGTTGCTGTTTTACAGGTTAGCTCATAGCTAATGGTGCAGCAGAATTATTCATTCATTTATTCATTTTCTATACCGCTTGTTCTCATTAGGGTTAACCGGGCTAAATGCGGCAGGCTAGCCCATTTTTATGGTGAAAGGAACAGGAAGTGCCACACCCACTCACCAAGCTAATGTAAAAAAAAAGGTATTTTATAGTTGACTAGTTTTTGAATGAGAAGGTTGCTGAGCGAAACGTTCAAAAACAACTGCAACCAACTGATGCACAAAGTTAAACCCACCCCAAAAAACGTTTCTGCAACAAGAACGTTTTCTTAATGTTTTGGGAACCCAAAATGGCTAGCTGGGATGTTGCACAGGGGCATGCTTTTATTTAGATGGCCGAATTTGATGACTTTTTTCTTCTTTTTTTAAATTTAGACAAAAGTAAACAGCAACTGTGGCATCACTTGCAATTACATTTCCCAAACGAAACAGTGCCAGAACAGACTGCTGCAAAACAGAAAGTACATAAGGCAATGAAGCACGCATAATTAACTAAATAAATAGTAAAAAAAGAAAAAAATGGTAAGTGAAATGATGAACTAGGTGTGCCCTACAAGATTCAGATTATGCATAGGATGAGATAGTACTATGGCTTGTTTTGTCTGAAGTGGACAAAAAAGAAAGTTATGTTGTGAAATACTCCCTGCTGACCCTTTGAACCCACTCATACACAAAATAGCACAGAATGGACTACCGGAGGTTCTCAGGTTTTGGACAGGTGTGATACTACAAGTGTGCACGTGTGATGGCGCTCACAGAGGTCCAAGGAATGCTCAGGTAGAGTGTTGTCACTTGAAAAATAATTGGGAACATTAGCAAGAACACATACAGCGCTCAGAATAATGACTAGCGAGAGTATTTATTTGCATTATTATTATTTAGATTAGAACTGCAGTTTATCAGCAATGACAGAATTAAAGTTGTATGTTGAAAAACCCGCGGTGTTGGACTTCCACGTCAATGAAGTTGCTAGTCTAAAAAAAGTGTCATAAAATGCTTGTAAAAAAGGGTTAATATAAGTGTGTCTTTATGAAATAGAAGGTTTGGAAGGGAAGTATAAGCTACACCATAGCCTGACTGTACTACAGTATATGAGTGCACTCCATTTTTGTAAGTTGTCAATATTTATTTTTCTATCACCCTGTTTTCATTTCACTTAGTTGAGTGTTTTTGCAAACCTTAATTTGTAATGTTAGTCACAATTATACAATACTATACAATTACATTATTAATTGACAATTATTTGACATTTTGTCAGATGATTTGATTAAAGAGAATGATACGTGAGGGATGGACAGTTTACCTTAAAATGTTTACCTGTTGTACATCGTGTTTGTTTTTATACAACGAGGTCCATTTCGTGTTGAGCTTAAACAACGTTTAATTAACAAAAAACAGCATAAAGCAAACATACACTCTCAGGTGTGTTTACTTTGTAATGATCTTTCAAATGTACACTTAATGTTCGTGTCACAAGATCTCATGCTACAAGTTCTCGCAAGATTAAAGCGTGACAATATTTCTTGTCTGGAGAAAAGCGATCTCCCGGGAAAGTCTATCCAACTAAGCTATGGCATGGCTTCGGTGAATGATAATACAGGTACACGTAAAATGAACGTGGCAGCGGCAGGCAGGATCGGAAGCACACATTAAGTGCTTTGCATGTGCTATAATTATCCGTGCAATCCTACCTGCACTCAGGTTCCCAGCGTCACTCACTCGCAAAGTGTGACTGTTTTTTTCATCACAATTCAACACTAATACACAAACAAAGTTGTAATTCTACATCTGATCAAAGTTACTTAAGATATGTCACATCGAAACGTGATCGCTGCACATGACTTCTATCAAAACATATGATAGTCAAGTCTAAGACAGACTTGATTTTCTGTTTCCGCTCACTAAGCATCATGGGAACTCTATCTTAAACATAAAGCTAACCTACTTCAATCTGCAATCTATTTTAGATGTGTCTTTACATAACTACACGTCACCGTAAATGATCAGTAGAGGCAGCTACAGCCGTCGTCGTTATTTAACGGTTTAGGTTTCAAATTGTAGAATGTGGTCAACAGTTAAAAGCTTGCAAAGGTAAAAACATTTTTAAAAGTACCTGCGCGAGCCGAACGTACTGTGACACCACAAAAATATATAATTCAACTGTGTATTAAAGACGACAAAACCAATAGAAAGTCACAATAACTGACGCGCAATAAAAGACTTTAGCTGCGGGTGAAGATGGCCCCCCTGCCACAGAGAACGACAGTGTTTGTGCTCTAATGGAGACTTCTTTGAGCTGTCATTAGAACCCTCACACTTCACATTTCCAGTGCTCGGAGGACAAAAACAACAACAACTTTGGGGATGACACGCAGGCGGGCTCCCAAAGAAAAACACACTCGGGCCCTCAGCACTTGGCCTGATCAAAGACGGACATGTTGAACAAGCACCTGCTGCCACTACACCCAATGTGCTGCATTATGGTGACATTTTCCTCCAGTGTGTGTGTGTGTTTATATATGCTTGTTACTGCACACATGGTACACACATTAGCACACGTGTTGTGTTCTTCCTCTCATTGTTGCACACACCAAAGCCAGACACACATCATTAGGGAAGGAGCTGCAGGACTTAGATGGACATAACGGAATACTTCACTATCTACCCATGACATCACTTCTTCCATCTGACCCACTATTAAAACACAATGCCAGTTTGAGGACATATTGGGTAAGAAATACACACAATTAATCCAATGTGCACTGGTGGTCGCTATAATAGCTAAAACAAGAACATTTTCCCAATATTTGGTCCCATAGTGCCCATTATACCAGCACAAAGGTTGGTCTTTCAATCGCATTTTAGGAAGGATTGCACCCTCTCGTGTTCCCTTGTTGGCTTATTGGTTGTATCTCTCCAAAGCAAAGAGTCGTACTGAGGTAGGTTGTGGAAATGTAACAACTTTGAGTTTTCGAGGCTTCCATATGAGGACACAATGCAAAAAGATCCTTGAATTTGAAAGGAGCACTCTGCTGTTCATGAGGACTGGCTGCAAAAACATTAGTCAAAAATCCATTATAAGACAGGAGCACTCAGCTAGTCTGACGGACCTACGTCAAAAACGCTCGTCAAAGATCCTCTAGTTTATATGACAAGAGGGCTTTGCTGTTTGGAAGGGCCAACTAATAAAACATTAGTCAAAGATCCTTCATATGGCAGGAGGGCGCACATGTAGTTTTGGACCTACTGCAAAAATGCTACTTGAGGTTTTGAAGGACCTGCTGATAAAACGTTGGTCAAAGATCTTCTATATGACAGGAGGGCTCTGTTGTTTTTGAAAACCTACTGCAGGCTGTTTTTAGGCAGGAGTGCTAGATGGTTTTTAGGGACCTACTGCAAAAATGCTACTTGAGGTTTTGAAGGACCTGCTGATAAAACGTTGGTCAAAGATCTTCTATATGACAGGAGGGCTCTGTTGTTTTTGAAAACCTACTGCAAAAGTGCTTGTCAATAATCCTTTGTGACAGGACCGCTCCGCTGTTTTAAAGTGAAGTTTGAAGTGTTGATCTGAACTGATGGTTTTTTTGGTGTCCAAATTTGGCCAGCGTGTCGCCAGTTGAACAACCCTGCTCTAAACTGTCATGCAAGTGTCAAAATAAGTAAAATGCTGTATTATGTAAAATAAACAGAAAATACTGACATTGATGACAAGCAACTTACTACCTTGAATGGGTTGTCGCCAAAAAGCAACAACCTGAAGTAATGTACGACTTTAGAGAATTTTTTGGGGGAGTTTTGGTAAACATATCTGCAATGCACGCTTAAGTTGGCCATAGCAAAGTGTAACCCAAGGTTTGTGATAAATAGGGATACAATAGGACTGTCCTTTACGTGACGATTAACACGAATACGTTGCTCAAGACCAACTACTGGACAGCAAAGTAACAGTTTGGCCGAGAGCACAACGTAACTAACCGGCTGATAAACGTTCACCTGCGAGCCCCCAGTTGACGGCATCAGGACGAGGAGACTAAACTACACACGTCTTTGTGTAAAATGCGGTTTTGTCCCCTACATCGGCGTGACAGATGTCCCCGTTGAATGCGACTCGCATGGCCTAATCCTCGCATTAAAAGTGCGGAATATGATCTCTGCCAAGCATTGTTCACTTGGACGAACTTGGAAGTAGTCCATGGGTTTCTCTTAATAGGCCATTAGTTTATTGTCAAATATATCATATCAGGGAGCTGCTACATCCTGCCAACTGGAAGCAGCTGGATCCCTCCCCCTCCCAAAAACACCCTTATGATATTCATCCCTCCATCTAGTAAATAATGTAAATAATGTGGGTTTTGCAGCTGTTTTTATTTAAAAATCTTGTCGGAGTTATCTAAAATCTTTTATTATTATTGGTCCTCTGATGAACAACCGTGTTAGATATATAACATCAGCCCACGGCTGCATCCTGGAAGCAGCTGATTTTTATTTCATCTCACAAAAGACACAAATACACTTGCAAGTAATGTAGATTATCTTACAAAAGGATGTCTCACGGTGACCTAGTGGTTAGCATGTTGGGCTCACCATGAGGAGACTGAGCGTTCGTATCTCCACTGAGCAACTCTGTGAGGAGTTGGCGTGTTTTCCGGCTTCCTTTTCCTCAAAACATGCATGTTAGGGTTAATTCAGTGGGTCCCAAATTTTTTTTTGGAAGCACCCCCCTTTTGGAAATAAAATGCTTTTCACCCCCCTCTGGTGTGAACAATAATGCCAAATATGTCATAACAAGGCTCTGCTACTGTACATCGTGGCAACCAGAAGCAGCTAGGTAAAAAAAAACACCCAAATAAAGAGCAAATAATGTGGGTTTGCTGCCGGTTTTACTTACCAACTTTGTGTATTTTTTTTTACTTACCAAGATTGTGAACCTAAGCAATATCTTCCATTATTGGTCCTCAAAGAAAAAAACTTGAATTGCAGTGTGTTTTATTGAGTGCCATTCTGGTTATCACACCTACAGTATGGTATGTTTTGATCAAGGTTAGTTAGCTAGCAAGATGGCACCATGATCTCATGAGCTAAGAATAATCCATTAGGTTGGGAGTTTGCCTTTCTATGTTACGGCTTGAATGCATTGGGGCCAAGTGGGGGCAGTGACCTACCAGATGGAGCTTGCTGTGTATGGCACCCACCTGTAATATCCATTACTGCTGCCATAAACTTGGACTGCAGCAATATCACCCCCAAAATACCCTCAAATGTACATGCAAATAATGTAAATAATGCAGGATTGGCAGCCACTTATTTCAAAGAGTGTGGGTTTGTGCAACATCAAAGATCGTCTATTATTATTGGTCCTCTGGTGGACTTCTGAGATGAACAATGAAAGGCAACCTATGGAAGAACTGTTTCCTGCTAATGCTGTCATTATTCATAGCATGTCTGTGTTGCTTCTCAATATAATTGCAAGAGGAAGTGGCACATGAGAGTGAAGAGGAGCACACAAAAAGTGAGCATAAAGGAGGCTAAAAGCATTCCCCCCAGCCCTCTTCCATATATACCACGCTTTGTCTTCCCACTTGAGGCCTCTGGGAGATAATGAGGGGTTTGCTTCACAAACATTATTTCTGCCATATAGCAGCTGCCATCATCGTATTTCTAAATTTGAATATTGCGAGCTAGCCTCAGATGGAAGGAAAGGAGTCATAAAACCTTGGCCCGAACATCGCTGTCGCCGTCCTGCCTTCGGCGAGGAAGCCACTCGACAGCGACATCAAACGCTCGCTCCACTGGTGTCTGCGCCCACGTTAATTGTGTATCTGTTGCCACGTCGGTCCCTAGGAAAGCAACGATGGAGAAAACGGGCAGAGCAAGAGGGTGAAGTGATAAAGAGTAATGAGACTCCTCTTGAGCTGAATAAACATATGAATCAGTATCATTTTGCTGGACTCCCTTTTGTGGTCATGACTTGGGATACATCTAGCATTATAGAACAATATCATGCTAGAGGTCTGTAATTCTCATGGAAAGCTATTGTGTGGAGTTTTGTGCAAGGCACACCAGGAAGGCTATAGGTGGTCATTGTTTACGGCGCTCTGTGTTGGCCATGAACGCTCCCGTACACGAAAGTGGTTGTATGTGGACAGGCGCCTGCCTGGCATGGAATCACAGGAGGGCCAAAATTAACAGGAAATACATAAAGACAGTCAATAATAATAAAAAATCATATAGTCGTATTGTTCTTCCATTTTGTCTTTGTTTTTTTCCATTTTGGCATTGCTTTTCCTGTTTTGTCGTTTCCATTTGCATTATCTCATTGCAGAGAGTAGACACCCACCCACTGATAATTGCCGCTCCTTTGGTTTCAACTGACCCTGGTGACAATCATTAAGATAAAGATTATTGAACATGAATTAATGCTAGAGGGGTCATGGATTCTGTGCGCTGTTACAAGGAGTTCTAGAAGGAAAAGAGGTTATCCGTCCAGACTAGCTTGGGGCATTTTAGGAAGGCAGAAAGGCCTGCAAGACAACCACAGGGATAAAAGTAAGGAGTTGTTTTCTTTTTTTTTTAAATTACGGTTTCATTTAATGCTTGATTAAATTTTTCTGTAACTGTATTTTATGTCTTTCATGAGTTCTGCGTAAAGTACAAAAGACTTCTCCATATTAAAATAAGAGATCATCCACTGCAAGTTCTTGCCACAGAACCAGATGATCAACCAGCGCAACTACAAAGAGAGCATTCGCTTTGTTCAGTGCATAAGAGTTGTGACAGGATAACTCATGACAGCGTGCCTGCTCACAATGCTCTGAGCATCCGACAGCTCCTAGCCGAGAAGAACATCTCCGTGCTGGAGCAACCTCCTTACTCACCCAACCTGGTTGCACGTGTTTGTCTACCTCTTTCTCAAGCTCAAGTGGCTCACCAAGTAGACCCGTTTTGAAGATGTGGACGACAACAAGATAGCTGTGTTGACAGAACTACAGAGAAACCCCCAAAAAATCCTTCCAGGAATATTAAGGTGTAGAGGTAGAGGAGGCATTAGACTCCAGGGGGATTACTCAGAAGGGAAACCTTGAATATTTTTGAAATACAGTAATCCCTTGTTTATTGCAGTTAATGAATTTCAGACCCAACCGTGAAAAGTTTATTATTATTGTATATTAATATTTTTATTATAGTCAGAGCATAGAAAACCTGTTATTGTGATTATTATTATTGTGCCTGTTTTGAGATAATTCAAACTTGCAATAAAAGCTTGTTGTTCCAGAGAGCAAGTCTGGTGTTTGTCTCACCAAACATTAGAGTAACGTTAATGACACCTAGTGACCAGTGTAGGATACTACATACATAATTTGAATGTATAGTCTTAATGCCTTGTAGTTGTATTTTAGTTCGTTTAGCCATTTTTATGCTTGAAAATGCTTCATTTAGGTTTATGTTACACTTTTTTTCTTATTAATAAACCATATTCAACCACAAAACATGAATTATTTATTTTTGTATATATTTTGTAACACAACAATAATGTACTCAACCGGCTTATATATTTATACTTGTGGGACTATGTGTTCCTAGGCAGAATTCATGGATAACAATTATTGTTATCCCTACTCCAAAAAAGTCAAATGCCAATCACGTCAAGTGGTTTGGATGCCAAACTCTGCAGTAGCCCTTTGTATTAGATATAAAAAATGCATAGTGCATTGGAACTAAACCAAAACAACACTATCTCTTTGATCTGGTGCCCACTGCCCCCGGTCCACATTTTTACATATTTAATTCTCTATTAATTGAGGATGAATTGGGTTTAAAGTTGGAAAGACAGACCTTCTCCCATGTCTCACATCAGCATAAAATGGATATTGTTAGGTCATTAAACAGCTGTTACTAGTTATCAGCAGCATATATTTTGAAGTCATCGGACGGCCATTATGCCTATAGTAGTAGAAATGTTGCAAGTGTCAGCATTAGGAGAATAGGAAAGCAGGAAATTAGATCCAGCTGATACACAGAAGTATTGTGATGTATGGAGTCTAGGCTGGGCAATGCTTGCAACATTCACAGTTCTTTTCAATAAACTTACTAATGTATTCTTGTAGAAACGTACATGTTTTTGCTAATTATTATTTTTGTCATAAAAATCAAAACTTGTACATCATATTATTCCAAATGTTTTACTTTTCACATTACAACTTTATACTTGTAACAAACTTTTGTTAATGTAATAATTTTATATGTTGTCCCCCCCCCTCGTTATTTGGCAACGTGTTGTCGGGATATTATAATTTTTGTCATTCTATCCATCCATACTAGACCTGTAGTCAGTCAGTCACAGGGTACATATAGACACCCCCCCGCTCCATTCACATCTAATGTATGGACAATTGAGAGTCTCCAATTAGCCCGGCTTGAATATTTTTGTGTGTGGAAGCAGCAGCCGGAGTACTCCGAGAAAACGCGTGCATGCATGGAGAGAACTTGCAAACTCCACACAGGGATACAAACCCAGTTTTCCTCACTGTGCGGCCAACATGCTAACCACTTTGCTACCGGTGTGGAACTTTTATTTAACCTTCATAAAAGTCTGACCATTATTTCGTCCACTTTTTACAACTTTATTCTTGGAACATGACATTTTTCTCGTACTTTTAGGACTTTGTCATAATACTAGTACTTTGGTGTACACTAGAAATAAAACTTACTATTACAATGGAATTTTTCTAGTCATGTTACGACTTTACTTTACTTTTATTTTTCCACCATTTTTTTGGTCGTGACATTTTTCTTGTAAAAAAAAATTCTAAATTATATAATTGTTTTTCGTACTACATCTTTATTCTTATAGTATTTAACAGTTTTACTTTTGTGACATTATCGTGATATTTACCTTTACTCTCAATACATTACGACTTTATTCTTTTACCTTTAACCGTGTGTAATTGTTTGTTTCTAAATAGACTAGGAGTGTCCAGCTACGGCTCGGTGGCCATTTGTGGCTCACAACTTGTTTTTCATTGGCCAATAACACATTCTAGAAATGAACACCAATAGGTAAAAAAATAAATAAAAAGGTGTAATAACATAATGTTCTGACATACATACATATTAATTGCCTTTTTTTTAAACAAATTAAATAAGTATCAACATGGCCATGTGACTTATCTGTATGCAACCCTCAGGGGAAAAAGTCAGGACACCCCTGAAATAGACAGAATCAGCACTGTTCACAAAAGAGAAAGCGACAGGTAGCCAAACCCCACCCACCCAGTCCAAAGTCCAAGCAGTGAGTCCACAGCTGCTTGTCAGCCATTCCCCTCAGATGTAAGCCAACAAGCTAACAGGCACTTGGCAGCAGGATCAAGGTGAGTCCAAGTTCAAAGGGCAGAGTTCACTTCAGTAAGCCACACTGTGTTGCCTCACACACTCCCGAGCTGTCCATATTTACGAGGTGTCATTTTTATGTTAGTGCCGGCCAGCAGCAGGTTTAAGAGGGCCAGCGCAACCTTCCTGGGGCCCCGTCTGACCAGCACCCCTGCTTACAAGGCTTTCCTTGGGCCACAATTGCAAGCAGGGCCTCTCTTCCCAGACAACCCAGCATCAGGCACCTACCCCCACACTCCGCTCACTACTGTAGCTGGCTTCCAAACACTCATGTTGACCAAAGCCACCTAGGGGGCTGGAGTGGAGCAACATGGACCAGTGCACAAACAACTGCATCTCCTTTGAAGAACTGACTTTTTCTGGAGATGTATTACTGTATTATTCTGCCTTGTGCTCAGTTTGTATTATAACATCCTGACTTCATAGTAACAAGGATGACTTTTTTCACTTAATATTGTATTGAGTTATGTTTTTTTTATACTATTATGTTTGCAAAGTCCAGAAATCAGTCAAGGGGTGAGAAGTTACGTTATATTGAGGTATGTTGGTGAGTAACTATTGTTTGTTTGTTAACAAAATCAAAGCTACAAAGACTACACAAAAACCAACCGAACGCGCTTCCCACAAAATAGTGTAGGGGTGGCCAAGAGGCGACTCACTGAATTTTGAAGATCATGTAGATGAATATCTAGATTGAGGAAATTCTTTTCACTTTATTTGCCGTCAGAGTGCTCACGGTAGGGCCAAGTGATCCACGAGATTGACGTGTTGAAAATGTTCTGTTTTTTTTCTTTGCTTTTATTTACAGTTGAAAGTTGAAGTTCTTGCCATCCTTGTTAGTTAGCTAAGAAAAGTCACCATTGCTGATAGTTAGCATGATGAATTCGTAAACTAAAGGGAGGAGTGATGCATGAACTAATATGTACGCATTACATTTGGGTGCATATCTCGAATTTACTGTTGAAAGTCATGTTCTGATTGCATTGGGGCAGAGAGTGGCAGTGACCCAACAGTTCCATCAGACGGTGCTAGCGGTGGGTGTATTATCACCCCCGATAAGACTAGAATGCATTTGAAATCACTCGAAAGCAATGATTTTTCTCAAATTAGTAAAATAGACGGACATTTTAATGATTGCTAGGCTGCATTGCAGTTACTCCTGTTTCTCTGCCCCTCATCCACCACTGCTGGCCCTTTCTCCGCCTCCATCGCTGCAGCATGGCGAGCTGTGACAGTTGCCGCCATGCCCTGCAACACAGCAACCATGCAGCACGGTCTCGCTGGCTCTGACCAACACGGACTTGTCACCGCTGCTCAGCGTCAAAGCCCAAACTACCAATTAACTTATGGGCCCATCCCCACCTGCCTGAAGGCACAATGACCTGCATCTCCTCCCTCAACTCTCTTCAACACGACTCTTCCGCCGCCCCTCCAGCGCCATGACGACCGCTCGCCCTGGAAATGCTGCCCCATGACTCCATGACATACACATGCTCAGAGATATTGTCCCCCACCACGTCTGCCCACATCTGCCCGCATCTGTCCGTCTGTCAGACCCCTGAACTTTGCAGAAGAGGATAAAGTCAATTTGTCTGTGTTTATTTCACTCCACAACAGCTACTTGTATATTGGAGGGGGGCAGCGGCTCGAGGGACATAGTGGTGCTGCAATGGCAAAGTAGTGCCTTAAGGAGATGGTCACAAAACATTAGGTACACAAGACTTGTATCAATAATTATGCCTTTACAAAGATAAATAGTATAAATAATAATATAAACAAAAAACCTTTGCACTGGGTCATTTATCAATTGCTAAGCTGGTTATTTTTTTGTAAAATTATTACATTTATCATAATTCAGATTTTATTGTTAATATTGTTTTATACATGTTTGTAATAATTGATATATTTAACATTTATTATATTACCTTCTATATCAGATATATTTTTTATTGTCATTTATATGACAAACAATAAATTAAATACACTTTTTAAGTAACATGAATGAATAGATATAAAATACAAACATTTATTTATTCCTGAGAAAATTATTTTTTCATTTTTACTGTGTTATATTTCATTTGTGAGATAATGATAATACTTGCACAATTAATGTAGTGTCATTAAAAAGTACTTTCAATAAGAAAGTTATTCTAAATAAATATAAATATTAGGACTGTCAATAGATTAATATATTTGATAACGATTAATCACATTTCTGTCCTTAGTTAACTTAAACTTTTGCATTCATCTATAATTAAGTAGGGATGTACAGTAAATCTCTTTGTGGTAAACGATTCAAAACTAAAATACCCACATCAAATTTTATGTAAAGCAATTTTAGAAATAATTTACAGTTATTCATTATTTTATGTATTCATCTGCAAGACAAATTCACACAACTACTATAATGTATTTATAGCCTTTTCCTTCATCTCATATTTGCTCCCAAATGCTGATACTACGGGGGGAATGCATAAAGGTAATATTTGAAGACCTTATTGAGTGCTAATGTGCATATTTGAGTAATGCACCGTCTTTAAAAACAAAGTCCAGTGAAGGTGGACGGTGGCTCTGTTTTCATTTAGCAACACCATAGTTTTACCTATTTCAACTACAGCGCTATAATGTAGGTATGTTTTCCAATGCTAGCGCTGCTACCTCTTCGGCCATGGTCCCATTACGATGCCTGCTGTTAACTAGTAGCTCATACCCAAAATTTTAGCTCGCAGTTCCAAGCAAAAACTTGCATCTGAAAAAAACAAAAAACACTCGTTTGTCGGGACTGTTGAATTGCTTTATCAACGCAATAACTTTGACAGCTCTAATGTATACCAAAAAATAAACAACAATATTATTTCCACACACATTTTTAATATTTGGTGCTGCAAAAACAGTCAAACTTGAATGTAATACAATATAACTGTTTAGATAAAGGTTTTTTTTACATTTTGAAATACATTCTACAAAGCAAAAATAATAATCTATAATCTCACACCTCTAATTAATCCCTACTTTGGAACTGTAGCAAAATATAAAATGTTTAATAATTTTAAACAAGTGCCGTAACGCACATGTTGCCACTAAATAGTCTACTTTGAGTATACTGTAATATTGGGAGTTTTAAAACGACTAAAAAAATTATTATAATTAAAAACTTGAGGCACTGCCTGAAAAGTTAAAAGTTGCATCAGCTGTATAGACAACCTCTTAAAAACGTACATATAGCACAGAAAAACAGCATAGGCAGCATTTTGCATTGTGCCACTTAAACATATCTGCTGCTGTCTGCTGGTGAATTTTCTGTCTTCCTCTTCCTGCTGAGATGTTTGTGTTGCCGTCACCTCAACAGTTTACATCACGATACATCGTCATATATACACGCACACGTCCATTGTTGATGGAAGACATTCCTTTCCTCTTCAATACATAGACATACTCTATTTCCTCTAGTGGTGAGTTAACTGTGGTTGTCTACACACTTCCTGTGAAATCATCAGCCTCAGTGGCTGGGAGGGAAATGCTTGACTTAAAGTATCATGAGCAAAGAAGGCCTGGCGGTTCTCCATGCTCCTGCCGGGGACGTTGTGTGTATGAAGGGTGGGAGTGGGGGCAGATGATGACAAACCGCCATGGCTGCGGCAAAAAAACATTTTTTCCCCCTCCAACCTTGCAATCTCCAATCATGGACTCCTCCGCCATCAGCAATCCCTTTGACCTTCTGTACGCTCCCCTAATTATAGGATGAGAGTGAGACTTCCTCTGACTGTGTAGTGGAAAGTCTTTGCACATCCTGGTGTCTGTTTAGCACAAAATTACATAGCAGCTGTTCTGTGCATGGGATTTCCATTCAAAGCAAGAACCACACATTTCTAAAGGGTGTCACAATTTGATAGCGGGGTCTGCCTTTTCTTTCTGTAGCCTAAAACATCTTTATGTAGAACAATTCTTTTTTGCATCCTCAGAGAGTTCTTTGCCATGAGGTGCCATGTTGAACTTCCAGTGACCAATATGATAAATTGATAAATTTGATAAAATTATGTTTTTTTCCTCTGAGATGGTGCAGCAAGACACCTATTAATTTTGGTGTATTTGACTAATAAGCACCCAGAAAACACAAAGGTTGTGCGAGACTAAAACATGACAAGATTGGAGAAAAAATGTGTCTCGCGAGAACAGGGCAGGTGGACGCCAATCATATTGTGAACTATGGCATTGTTACTATGAATGATAATACACGTATTATGTAAGTGGCAGTGAACAAGGTAGAATTACAACCACACATTAAGTGCTTAATGCACACTATGAACTCTGCAATCCAATTTACGTCGGTGTTCCCAGCGTCATCGGATTTAACAACTACCTGTTAATGTCCAACCAGAAGCTCTAGTAGTTCTACATTTGATCAAAGTTATTTAAGATTTGTCAGATCAAAACACATAGATGTTTAGACTTCTCTGCACCCTTAATCGCCGTTACCATTAATCATTATCAACATTAATAGGAGTACTAGGGCAACCATTACTCCTCTTCATAACACACCTCATACATAGTGGAGATGAGTGCTGATAATATAGCAAGCTATATTTGCCACTCTAAATTATCCATAGGTATGAATGTGAGTGTGAATATTTGTATGTCTGTCCTGCGATTAACTGGCGACCGGTCCAGGGTGTACCACACCTCCTGCCCAAAATCAGTTGGGATAGGCTCCAGCATACCCGCAACCCTAAGGAGGATAAGCGGCATAGTGTTACCTTCTCGTCTTCGCGGCATGGTGAAACGACCCCGAGAATGCAGAGTGCTGGATGCCAAGCAGGTAAGTTGGAGGAATCTTTAATAATGGTGCTGCAAAGCAGCGGAAAAAACATGGACGCAACACGAAGCGAAGGAAAAGCAACGACGAACACTCTGCAACAATGACAATGAGCCGACAACTAAGGGTGCGCACACCTGAACTTAAATAGTGCGGAACCAAACGAGAACCAGGTGCACGTAATTACAAAAGGTGACAAACAGAGAAGGCAGGGAAAACATGAAATAAGCAAAATACCCCCACGCAGGCATACAAACTCGAAACAAAACCATACTGTCACGCACACCTAACACAGATCGTGACACATAGAAAATGAATGTATGGATATATTTAGCTAACAAAAATGCACCTTAAGTGAAAGGAAGTGTTTCTTGTGTCATGCTTTTATTTGGTAAATCAATGTAAACGGTCATAGCAAATGCATAGCAATGTAAACGCTCAAAGATATCATAGCAGCCACGTACCACCTTGCAACGCAATCCGTGTCTTTATACTTCAAAATGAAAACCAACCTCTGACCAGCGCCAGCCGCGAATAGGCAGCGCATGGACATAACCCTCCGTCGCCTGGCAGCACCTCGCCTACCTGGTGAAAGATGCATGGTGATTATAAATATCCAAGGACAGCTGGACAGCCCTGATGTAATTTGACAAAGGAAAAACTCGTTTTGGGAATCTCTGTGTGGAGTTTGCATGTTCTCCACGTGCGCGTGTTTTCTTCAGGTACTCCGATTTCCTCCCACATGCATGTCAGATTAATTGGAGACTCTAAATTGTATAGTATGAATGTGAGTGTGAATGACTGTTTACAGTATCTATATGTACCCGGCATTGACTGGAGACCAGTCCAGGGTGTACGCTGCCTTTGACCCAAAGTCAGCTGGGATAGGCTCCAGCATACCCCCAAGACCCTATTGAGGACAAGTGGCATAGAAAATGGATGGATGGATGGGAAGTATATAAGACAAAAAACAGTGAGATGTTCAATTGCTCCCCTATTGAAAAGCCAGCATTTCAATGTTTAAGACAATAAACACTTCACCAAACGTGAACGTGAGTTTAAAACGTTTTTGTCCAGTCATATTTTTTCAATGTTGTTTTCTTATAATTAATGTTAAAATCTCATCTTAACTTGTTCCAGTGGACCCAATCTTGTGTATTGTCTCGTGAGTTGAGACACCCCTAATAAAACACGCTTTCCTTGACATCTACATTTGAAGGGATCATTTTGCTACATCAAAGCAAGAACCTTATTGATTTTGAACACCATCCAGAGCCTATTATCACCCCCTTTTTTTCCCCCAGAAGCTAAGTTGTCTTGCTCATTTTTTCCCCCAAACCGGAGTGTGCTGGTAACAAAGTGCAGGATCAGCCTGGTAATTACGCAGGCAAAATGGTTTGAACCTTGTTTTGATTTTGTCTTCAGACAGAGTCGGTTTTTGTCCATAATGGGAGTAAAATGTTCCCCTGATTATTTATGGCCTGTCAGGCATCCCCATACGATGGGCTGGTCTACACTGTACAGCTTCCTGTGGCACGTAGTTACATCAGGCCAACGCAGTAACTCACTGGAGGTGAAAAATGAAGTACACGTTGCGGCCAGGTCAGATCATGAGAAGATAATCCACAAGCACAGCTTGCCTCTTTTTCTTTCCAAAGGGGGCCATATAATTTAGAACCGAATGTTGTCATGAAAAACTCCATCATTTGTGGTGACGAGGCGGTTTATCACATGGGGAGACCTCAACTGACAGTTCAACAATGCAATCCCGGCTGTTGCCGACACATGATATCAAGAGCTTTATGTATCTTCCACCGCATTCACAAATCACCTCCGCTATCACCAGGATGGTCAAAAGGCGTCTTCTCGTGGTGTTGCGAGATACTTGAGTGGTTTGTTCCAGGTCGAGAGTGAGGAATACGAGGTCGAGAATAAAGCAACTGTGTGCCTTAAAAAGGAAACAGGAAGTTGTATACAATAGAGGAGACCTTTGATCCACGACGAGGGGGACGACTTCCCCTCTGGGTGCAAACTATTAATGTGAAAGTGACTCTGCCCAAGGCACATTTGTTAGGGCGAATAATGGGCCTAAAATTAGCACACAATGGCGGACTGACGGGCGACACTCGCAGCCGGCCATGCGCAGGAAGGGAGCGGGGAGGTAATTGTATTAGGATCACTGATTTGCTGAGGGCTGTAGAAGATGGTCTGCGTCTTGCACTGGACATGGCTGTGATGTGATGACAGCTTTGTCTGCATACTGTCCGCATGTAAAACGTCATGTCTCCTAAATAACCACATTACCAGCAGCTCCATTTATCGCACTATTGTCTTATAAATGGCTCATGGCGTAGTACATTGTTGTGAAAAATGCAATTGTTTTCAAATATTATCAGTGATATTACACAGCTCCAGCACAATGGCTGTTATCCAAAAATATGCTAAACTAAATAGGCTAAAAATACACTATATTAAGTACAACTGCTTAAACTTAGACTAGGCGTAACCTAGTTGCTGGAATGAATAAAGCCTTCTGGTACAGTATTTAACTTACTGTATGTATTTAACTAACTGTTGTTAGTACATTACAGATCCGTGGCGGTATAACAGCAATAGCAACCACAAACAAATCTGCCTTTACGGCTCCCTCTGGTGGACACAGGTTGTCATTGCAGCTGAGTGAACTGCTTTGCTGGGAAGCAATGCATGATGGAAAACATTTCAGATAGTTGTTGGTATATTTCTTACCTACCTTTTGCGTGTTGTTGTGTGATGATTTTAGCGTGCTCTGCTGCAATTTCCGATGGGTTGACAAGCTCATCGTGAGTTCCCTTGTAGCTTGTGATTGTCTTCTGTCAAAGAAAGAGCTACGGTTTCCTCACTGACTCACGAGCGGCACAGCATTTAAGCGATTAGTAGTAGTTCTGATGTAAAGGTGATGTCATGTATTTAGAACACCGCACAGCTGTATAAGCCGCTGGGTTCAAAGTTTAAGAAAAAAGCAGCAGCTCATACACTGGAAAGTACTGTAATTGCATGTAGGATGTAGAATTAAGTTAGATTTACTGTTGTATAGCAATCATCACATTGCCATTACCGGCATACATCTGTAAAGGCATAAGAACCACAAAGAAAATAAGCCTGTTCTCTGTTTTTAACTATTTGTACGTAGGATGTTGCATTAACTTTCATTTCCTGGTCTATGGTTATCACCACACTGCCATTACTGATAACCTTCTGTGGTGGCATCACAAAAAAAGCAAAACGTAGTTGTGGAGTTCATTCTTCACAACATACAATGACATCATGCATGATTGAGGTGTTCATGATACTTTGGCTTCTGCAGCATATAGTGGTACTCAAACTCAGTGGCAGACGGCGCATTTGGTACGTGGGCCTTCAGTGGGATGGCAAGATTTTTTTTTGCCAGACATCATGAGAGTCAGCATCGAAAACCAGTATGAAACTGATGGTAAATACGCAGGGGTTTCTGTGGTAATTCACATTACACCAACATGACTTTATAACTTATAACTTTCACTGACAAATTTCCAGCGGTACGTCGGTGCTTGTCAGCATGGCGCTCAGTCAAACGTGACGAGCATTAATAGAAAAGCTTGGCGACTAAAGGTTCAGACAATTCCAAACACCTACGCTACAACATCTTCTGAAGCAATTATTAATCTAATAACATGACAACATTTTAAAACCTTTTAAGTAAAATACATCTACTTATCAGAGATTTCTCCTTAGTAATCTATTGTGGTCTTAACTTAGCATGTAGAACGGTTTTGCTTTCATCAACCAGTCAGGGGGCTTACCTCTTTGCTCTGATTAACCAATCAGGGGCCTGCAAGCTGGCTGTGAGTCATACTAGAAGTCAAATCAGAAGTCTGATTGGTTAAAAAAAAAAACCTGGGGAGATGACATTGTTATGGTAACCAGAAGTGTCCCAATATTGGGTTCTTTGCCAATATCCTGATATTGTCCAACTCTCGATTTCCGATTCCGAAATCAACTGACACAGACATGTGTAATATCACATATCTCCTGTCATGATATGAACACAAAGTCTTTGTCTAGCCATTGAATAGTCAAGCTCGACAGGCTAACCTGGCAAATGCTTGAAGACCAGATATCTGTTGTGAAGCTAATGGCTACTGCATCAACAATTAGCTTCTTCGTGTGGCTATTAACAACTGGGTGTGGCTCGAGGAACCCCATGTTTGGTAAATCCGGCGTCTTGAACGATAGAAAAGGGTCGGTTAGCAACTGTGACAGATACATTTTCAGATTGATGGTTTTCGCCCTGGGAATTGGCAGCATTTAAGGAATAAGTTTGGTTCCGCTTTGCATAACCTGCGCTTTGCAAATCGCAAGTTTAATACTCGAATGCTGGGAATAAATTAACATCATTTAATGGGGCAAATACAAAAAATTAAGTTTAAATGTAGGTCAGTGCTTCTGTTAGTGGTTAGGCCAGCAGAGAAGGCTTTGCTGGCCCAGCTCAAAATATTACTACATCTTAGACTTCGATCCATCCATTTTCTATGCCGCTTATCCCCATTAGGGCCACAGGGGTATGCTCAAGCCCATCCCTGCTGACTTCGGGCGAGAGGCGGGGTACACTCCGGACTGGTCGCCAGTCCTTGCAGGGCAGACAAACAACCATTCACACTCACATTCATACCAGTGGACAATTTAGAGTCGCCAATTAAGTCACCATGTTTTTGGAATGTGGGAAGAACCGGAGTAACTGGAGAAAACCCACCAACGCACGCACAGGGAGAACATGCAAACTTCACACAGAGATGCCAAGCGGAGATTCAAACCAAGGTCTTCCAAATCTCCTGACTATGTGGCCAACATGCCAACCATTCGACACAGAATATGTGTTGTGACTTGTTGGCAAAATTAAGATAGAAGTTTGTTGTAAGTGTAAAAAAAGTGAACTTGTGTAAGACGTAACAATGCTAAAAAATGGCGTGAATGTTATTTTTTTAACACTTGTGTGAGCATTAAGAATGTAACAACCATCTCAGTGAGGATTACGCGGAAGAATGGTTAATTTTTTTTATACTTTTATGCCAGTTAGGAATCTTCAATTGCTACTTAAAATTGCATAAATGATGTAACCCTGGAAGGAATTATGTCTATTGCTATAATTTTCCATGGGAAACTTTGGTTTGGATTATAATACATGCAAGCAAGCAAACGATTTGTGTTGACCTTTCTACTGCATACAGTTTGTCATACATGGCATACGGAGAGGGGTGGAAAGAGTAGTCCGCCCCAGCTGCGTTGGGCTATCTAATAAACACGTAAACACTGGGCGTCCTCTAGCTCATTAGGTGATTGCAGCGGCTGCTTACTCCTCCATAAATCAGAGTCCAGGTTATCAAGGCCTCTGATCTTAACTGTAACGGGCGCCCAGCTGTCTACAGCCACGCGGGCTGGAAAACAGCATGCTCGGAGGAATCCAATTCCCAGTTCTCACTTTGCATATAAAAAAAGGGGAGATATTCTCGTAAGCCACTCGTGTAGACATGCAAAGCGGTCATCAAAGACAATAAATGCTTACGTTTCACCTCAATGGCCTCTTTAATGGCAGACGCTGTAACGTGTCTTTTTGCTTGTGTCAGGTGACGTATTTTTCCGCGTGACTGCGAGTTTCCGGTACATGTGTAACATTTAGTTTGGGTGTAAAATAAAAAAAAAGCAACATCTTAATCGTGAGAGAAAGAGGCCGAGCAAGCCGGAGCCAAAGATGAAAAAGTCTAGAGAATTAAAAGCGGCTGTGTCAGTTTGACTTCAACCCCCTCTCTCATAGCACCATAAAGGTTACTACATGCCAGGTTCAAGCACAGTATCACTCTCTACTTAATGTAAAACACACTCCATGCTAGCCTGCCCACTAAATGTTACACCGCTGACTTTCCATGCTCAAACGCTGCTCGGCTTAATTTATTATTTTTTTTAGTCCTCCACGTTTGAGACGTCTGAGCTTCCTCTGCATTGCACTGATTATTTCCTGCTGCATAACAAAGTCAATTGGAAACAATAGTGACGAACAAAAAGGTCAGCGCTAATGATGCTTCAATAGATTTCAATCAAACTGCATGCCTAGACTGCTTTAATACAAATAAAAATAGAGAAGGGCTAAGGGTAGACAAGCATAATGTATCTCCACAGGCATTATTGTTTAGATTTTTTAAATAGTGTAATTTTTATTATGTTTTTAGGAGGACAAAAATGAATACTTTACTGTATTGTTTTGTTTAAACTCAAACAATTATTATAACACAGAGTTGTCACCAGTATTTAGTCATACTTTGGTTCAGTCAGACTTGCTTGGTACCATCAACTCAAAATAATCCATTTGACAATAATACATTTTTTAAAACTATTTTTATATGGTATTTTGACATTATTTATTTGTAATTATTTTAGTTCAATAAATACCATGTAATTTGGATTATTTGTACATTAATTTATACTAATTAGCTTTTTTTTAAAATAATACTATTTATTTGGAATAATTTTTATTTGAAGTCATTCATTTTAATGTATCGTAACTAAGTACAATTATGTAGAGTATATCATAAAATTGAATATAGTATATTAAAATGTTTGTACATTGAATGGAGGATGCGTTCAGCCCTTGTTCTGAATGAGTTACAAGAGAGGCAGGTGGAATGCGAAGTGTTAAGGCTTCAGGAGAGTGACGGGGCCTCCTGAGAGATTAAAATCTTTTTAAGAGCGACATTTTTGGGGGGCCTGAAAGCCTCCCTTGATGGACTTTTAAAAAAATGGAGGCTCTGGTTTCTGGGTGAGAAGTGCTGAATGAACCTTCATCTTAATGGAGCCCATGAGACTTTGCCACGTAAAAGAACAGGTGGAATGGTATGGCAACTCCTGCCGACGAAGGAAGGGGAACATTGGACGTCTACTGGTAGTTGTGGAGGCATCTGCAGTTTGGTAGAACTGGAACTTGTTCATTTGGAATCTGCAATGAAAACACAAAGTTATTGTAATGTTATCACTGTTGTCACCTTAAAAATTAGTGTATTGTGCCCATTCTGTTTCTAATGTTTTCTAATAGTTACAATCAAGTATCATCAAGAGAAACAAACTACTGGTTGATGTAAGATAACTACAATAAATTAAAACTACTCACTTATGCCTTGGAAGCTCATTTCCGCATCTATTGTATGTGACTGGTAATGAATTGATATATTGACCTAAATATATCTGTAACCCTTTTACAACCTTTGAAAGGCGTTTAACATAATTCAAACCCTCTAGGCTTGAAATAGCACCCCTACAGTATACTAAATGGTGAGTGAGTGTCATTTTATCATTTCCACTTTCTTTCTCAATGATCATCAGAGAAGATTGTGTCCCTCATACAGGGGGTTGTGTCAGGAAAACAGAAAAACTGATTCGCTGTGGCGGCCCCTGAGCGGATAAGCAAGGATACGCCTTAAGGAAAAGAAGAAGAAGAAGATAAGATGACCCCGAATACAATATTCTGAGACCATTTTTTGCAAAAAATATATAAAAAAATATACATATCTTTTTTGCTCGCTTGAAGTTAGTGTCATGGCTGGTTTGGATGTATAAATCTCTAGACCCGCCCTTTGTGTGCAAAAATATCGTCTTTTATTCGGGTCAATGTGGTACCGTCGTCGAAGTTAATTGGTTCCAGACCCGACCGAGATAAATTCATTTCTGCGTTATAGAAATCCATTTTAGCAAATGCAATATTTTGGTAGTTAGAGCACAGAAAAGGTGTTTGACGTTAATACAGCCCTATAAACGTGAAATAACACACCCATAGTCACCTTTACACTCCTGTTCCCTATTTCTTACAACTGATTGCGCAAGTCTTGGGGACTGGAGCAGGCTGCTACAGGGCAAGCTAGCCAGTTAGCTATTCCAAAAACATACCACTTCTACACGTAATGGGAGAACTTTCACTCCATCATGTTGGACATGCCATGACTGACTTCATGCCGTGTTAAGTAATGGAGTGGTTTTCAAACTGGGGGGCACATTTTTCATTATTACCGTATTTTTCAGACTGCAAGCTGCTACACCAGAAGGGGGGTGCGGCAAAAAAAGTTTGGGAACCACTGAGGTAAGGTAAGGTAATGTTTAGTATCATTACTACCACCTAGTGACCAGAATACTACATATCTCATGCATTTCGAGATGTTTTGACCAACAACCATCTTCTATTGAGTAATTGAAAAATGAAATAATAATATAATGAGGGAGTGATAAATGATATTGTGAGGCATGACTCATATTGTGATGGCACCTGACTCATTCCATGTTCAAGTTCTTGTTCTATGGTTCTCCCAACCGAGCTTCCCCTGAACACAACAAAGCCAAAGAAAAAAAGAATGTCTTACAAACTTGATGACATCACGTTGGAGGCATATTTTTCCTGAAAATTCCACCACTTTTCGGGACCTTTAACTTTTGATGTTCCATTGTAATCTGAGTCCCTCCTTGAAGTGTTGTACATGAGAAGCCAAGATGGCTGTCTGTGACATTAACAGCTATTGACAGGCCAGTCAGGTCACAGCTACTCCTCACCTCTAATCAGCTTTTCCTTTAATCAAGTGTGCATGGGACACCATCTCCACAACTACTGATGAACAGCACTATTGAATTACTTCCTAAACTCCATTCACACACACTGTGGCCGCTCAGCCCAGCTCATCACCTTCACCAAAAGCACAGCATTCCGTTCCAACAGACACCAATAGAGTGTGTTGGTCCGCCAGGCAACATGTAATGTGTGTAATTTGATGGGAGGCTGCAAAACAAGGAAGCGGGGAATATCCTGGCCACATCTTTAACCTATTGAGGCGAGGATGATGTCATGATTAGAAGAGGAAATTGGGATCCCTCCAGAACCTAAACACCCCAAGGCTGTCGAGCCAGCCAGCCATCCAAACGGCTGCTGCAGGGATGGGGAGTGGAGAGGAAAAGTGTGGGAGAGAGGCTCTATATACCCAACAAAAATATAAACATAACGCTTTTGTTTTTGCTCCTATTTGTCATGAGCTGGAATCAAAGATCAAACTTTTTTCAATGCAGACAAAAAGTCTCTCTCGCTCTCAAATATTGTTCACAAAGTCCGTGTAAATCTGTGTTAGTGAGCACGTCTCCTTTCGCCAGTTAATGTGATATATCAAGACGCTAATGCCCCAGCATGATTATTGCACCGGTGTAGCTTAGCCTGGCCACACCAAAATGTGCAGTTATATCACACAGCACAAAGACATAGTGTTGAGGGTGCTTGCAATAAGTACACTGGCTGTGGGAGTGTCCTCCAGAGCTGTTGCCTGTGAATTGAATGTTCATTTCTCTACCATAAGCCCTCTCCAAAGGCGTTTCAGGGAATTTTGCAGTACATCCAATGGGCCACACAACCGCCAACCATGTGTAGCCACACCAGTCCAGGACCTCCATATCCAGCATCTTCACCTCTAAGATTATCTGAGACCTGCTACTTGGACAACTGCTGCGGCAATTGGTTTGGATAAGCAAATTCCGTTTTATTTTTTCTAACTTCCATTTTAATTTTTTTATATTTCATTTTTTACGCCTATTTTATCATCATAGATTGTGTTTTCTGAGTCAGTAAATGAAATGACTATACATCTATTGATGCAATACATTATTGGACAATATTGCCCAGCATTTCAGAAAAGGATGTAGCTTTGCAAATTTTTCATTGCTACAAAATCTAGAACAAAAAATCCTATTCATGCTTGTGGTAAAAGAAGACTTCGTTCCAGATGCAATTGTAATAGCTTTGTTAATGTAAGGTATTTGTTATGACACCCTTATTACTATTAACTAAATATTATAAAAGATGTGCACCGCCCTTATTTTGAAGGCTGAAAGTGGGTTGAAAATGTGCTGTCCCTTTCACACGCAACTTGCATGACGTCAGCGGCCAACCTAAAAGGCTCGGTTGCATTAACAAGCACTAAAGCACAACTCGCACTAACAGCACGCTCCGCTAAAACATGCTAACACGGCTACTGCGTATGGAAGACATAGGTTGCTGCCTCAACATGTTTAGTTCAGGAGAGTGCTGGCTAGTGTTTGTGAGGATATGCTGCTATGAATGAGAGGTTCGCTGGGGAAAAAATTACCCACACTAACCTTCCTTCTCTGCACAGTTTCACTTATACTGTCAATTTCCACGAGATTTTGCATTTAACAGTAAATGACTTACTTATTGGACAGTTCCGCAATTATGTCTGCAATTCCATTGACGCAGAAATAATAGGGATCTGCTCAGGTGCAGTACATGATGGCATGAATTTCTCTTGGAGATTAATAAAGTATCAATCTATCATTTTACATACACAGAGATACTGTGGCGACACCTTCAGGCTCGTTGTTGTGCCATTAATCCATTGCCATCACCATATTCTAATGCATGGCTCTACAATGCAAGAATCTGTACACAATTCACAAAAGCTGAAAACACCCCAGTTCTTGCATGGACATGTCACCCATTGGACATGTTTGGGATAGGCATATACGTCAGCGTGTTCCTGTTCCTGCCAATAGCCATCAAGTTTGCACCAACATTCCACAGGCCACAACCAACAACCTCAATGTGAAGCAGATCTGTCATACCAGATACTTACTGGTTCACAATTCCCCTCCCCAATAAACTAAATCTGCTCACTTTGGAATGGCATTTTACTGTGGCCAGCTTCATGCAATACTCATGCTGTCGAATCAGCATCGTTATATACCAAACCTTTGAGGTAAAGAAGAAAACAGATTTAGACCATTTGTGAAAAAACGGGACTTTTGTGTACATAGAAAAGCGTTCACATCTTTGAGTTCAGCTCATGAAAGACGGGAGCAAAGACAAAAGTGTTGCCTGATCAAAGCATACAAACACTTCTCTGACAAGGAGGCGCACACTCCATGGATATGAGTGTGTGTACACAGTAGATAGATATATACTGCATGTGTGTGTGATAGAGCTCATCCAACCTCTTCACCCGGGCCCTGATATATGTCAAATATGCCGCCCTGTTCGTGATATCTCTTCCTGCTCTTCTTTTGATTCATTGTCTCCCATGTGCGCGCACTAAAAAACACTCACCTCATGTAAGGTCTGGTAAACTCATCAGGTCTTCATGGATTCCTTCCCTCGCAGATACAGAGAGAGGTGATGAGGTGAAGGAGACGCAGTGCAGAAACGCTAGAAAGAAAGAGTGTAATTGTGCTTAGAGAGGATGCCATCACATGCCCCCCTTTCCTCTTCCTTCCCTGCCAACACTCTTAAATATCCCATAATCTCGTGTGAAATCTAACCACAAGGCTCTACTGTTGAGATAGGCAGTGGGAACAACTGACGGGGGTTGTGAAGGCTGTTTTTGTTGGTTCTTAGCAACACAAAATCTCCCTCGTGCAGTCATCAGTGGAGCAATTATCTTCTTGACTCGACCCGTGGCCGAGAACTCAGCTGAGTCTCTCTGGATTTGGGCCAAGATGGGCACAAAGGATTCTGCAAAGTCCTCAGGACCTGGATTATGACTAATGCTACCATTTAAATCACTGCTGGAGTTTTACAATTTACCATCTTGATATATAAGCTGTACACTGACTACTTTTAAGTCTGTGGATGTTTTCTTCCTATAGTATTGCCCGTATATATATGCTATAGAAGATAAACAATAGTAAAAATACTATGGATGGTGTATTTGCTTTCATGGGATAGTGTAGGAATGTTTGAGAATATCATTCATCAATTACTTCCTGTGTGAGTTATTGCTTTGATAACGACTGCAGTCGTCCCTTCGCAACCTTGCATGTTCAAATTTGGATGGTTTCACTCTCATGACTTTCAAAAATATATGAATTTATAAATCACGCTGTTGGTATGTTTTGCCTAGTTTAAGCATTTTCAAGCATATAAAACTGGCTAAAAAAAACCTAAAATACAAATATAAGGCATTTAAAAGATGCTGTGAATATGTAGTATCCTACACTGGTCACTAAGTGTCAATAATGTTACTGGAATGTACTGTATTGTACTGGCCAAACAACAGGGTTGTGTTGGAAAGTTGAATACTCTCCCTCATAAAATCCTCAATAAAAACATGGCTCACTGTTGCAGCCATCACCCACGCCAAGCTAAAACTCAACTCTGAACCCCAGATGTCACTTCCTGTCCCCTGCCACACCCCTTGACTAGGTAAAACATTTGAGGATGATTCTTATTTATGTCTTAAATAGCTTCCTCTTATTATGGCTACTATAATGGCTAATATGAGTGTTTTTCTTTTCTCTTGGAAACGAAAAAAGGATCAATCTATGTACAGTATGTATCTATAAATGACTCCAGGGGTGTTAGACATGATAGCTTCTAACGTTTGGTGCTAATAAAAACATTAAGAATGAAAATGAGCATGACATGAACCCTGTTCATTCAAACCTCAAAATATGTCTGTTTCCTAACATCCTTTGCTATCATTCCTATCATCCATCAACCACATAGGAAGGTAAACAGTGTCCTATTTTCCAAGTGCTCCCAGTAAATAAAGTGCCTTTTCGAGTCACAATCAGAGAGCAGAAGAGTCTGCTTCTGGTGTGCACTTTACATTAAAAGTCAAACCATGCAGCGCTTGTTCCTGACACAATTATGTGTTTATGAGAGAAATGAGGGCTCTGTTCTTCTTCACTTCCTGGTGTTATTTGCAGCCATGGCAACCAAAACCACAATCAAACCAAGGAAAAGCTGGTGTTAGAATTAGTGTGCAGCAAACATATCAAATGTAGTTTTTTCCCTATCTGTGGTTACATAAGTGGCCTGGAAAATAACTTGAGAGTGCTTTAAGTGAATCAAGAAAATCCCTTGTGTTTTCTGAAAATACAGTTACACAGTTTGATGTACAAAAAGCCCCTGCAGTATTTGCACTTTTCATCAAGCCGCGTGGAGCAAACACCTCGTCAAAAATCACTGCGGCAATGATCAATGGCTCTGAGGCTCGCTTTGTTTGGATGTGTTGAAACGAGCTGAGCCTCAGCCCCCCGGGGGGAAGACTAAGACACTGAGGGAATCACTTAGCTTTAAAGAGTCACACGGCCCCGCCTCTATGCATAGAATTCCACTTCGCCTCATGACCCGCGACACCGTGAACTATGCTCTTGCCTCCGACTTAAGCAAACAAACCATAATTCTTCATCAATATGTTCTTCGACACGCCGAACAAGGCAGCCCAAGCAAATAGCGGAACCAATCTGCGGTGAGATATAGCAAAGAAAAAAAATACTTTTAAGACTTATTTTCTTTTTGTGTAAGTTTTTTTTTAAAACAAGTTAAACTTTTTAATTTTTGTTCGTATAAGCTAACTCTTCAACTTCTGAACAGTGGCGCTGTTATAAATCCCTTAAGTCTGACTTGAAATTTCTCATACAACGAAATGCCCTCTGCAAAAACCTGCTGTAACTTTATCGTGTTTAGCCGGATACCCGCAACATTCGGTACACGCTTTTAGGGGACTAACAAGCACATGTTTATAAATTTTGAGCAAGATTTGTTGAAAAATGAGAGTCCAGTTGGTCTAGTTTGATTTTGGGTGGACATACCCTTGTGCACCTTGATCACGTGCCAGAGGCACAGAGATAGAGGGCTCTAATTTCACGCCGTGGTAATTTCGACCAGCGTAACACCGTGCCCAGACAATTTAGTAATTTAGTAGGCCGAGGCGCGTCGCAATGGGTGGGTGGGCAGCGCAGCAGGGGGAGGTGTCGACTGATTCAGCTTGCCGTAGCGACAATTTCATGTCAAAAGGCTTCACCGAAGGTGCGCTGGGAGTTCACCAGCTCCAACCTGGTCTCCTCTCGGCATAAGGCGAAGCGCAGCCGGTGAAGTGGTAATTTGTCTGACTGGCGCATAGTACACATACGTCACCAAAACCCCACGGGCGGGTTTACACAATGTCAAGCACATTTTAATGCAAATAATAATCACAACAACCACTGTTTAAAATAACTATCTAAATCAGCACATTCTGATCTATTACTGACTGCACCCTCTCCACCATCTCATCCGTCCCTATCGCCCCCCCCTCCTCCTCCTCCTCCTCTTCATCGGTTGCCAGTGGATCTGATATGGATGTGGTTAATTGTAAATAAACGGTTAATCAAACGTATTGACATATTTGATTGTGTAACCGAGAGTTGCAAAAATGATGATAATGAATTGGGTAATTCAAGTTCATCTCACATGCAAACACGAGCGGCCACACAAGTGGCAAGCGCCAGGCCACAAGTTTGGCAAGGCGTCTTTTATGCAGAGTTGCTTCGGATTTCATTCCCGTTATGCATAGTTTTTGTTTATTCATATTATACCGGCTTAAAATATAGGTTACTAAATATGAGTGTATTTATTAGTTGGGAAAAAATGCTTACCTTACCTGAAATACCAACCTCAACCCCACCAAAACCCTCAATACTGACAGCAGAGAGGGTGGAGGACGCAGTGGCCCCCCGCCGAGCTTAGTGTCACACTGGTTCAGGGGCATCATCCTCCCATGGAGTTCTGCTTGCGTGACCATATTCGGCCACTGCCAGCTTGGACCTCCCGGACCAAAACATCACTTCCCATCTGAGAGAAGTTTGGCCGTCTTCCGCTGTCTTCATCCATATTCAACAAAACTTGCAATTCGCTTCGCCAGCGGTGCATTTTAAGGTGAGGAGCTCATTTGATTGGTGAAGATTTGACCCGGCTGTGTTAAACCCTGTCACGCAAATTGCAAAATGCACCCAGAACACGCCTCATTGGCGGGGGAAAGGCAAGGCGATGCGAAGGTGCGCCTTGCCTGCGCCTGGTCTATTAAATTAGAGCCCAGAGAGTGAGAGCCACACTTATACATACAACTATACACTGTATGAACAGGTATGTCTCAATAAATTATATGCACAAATATAGAATCAAATTTATAATTGATAAGATTTAAAAAACATATTCCATCCATCCATTTTCTTCCACTTATCCCAGTTGGGGTCGCGGGGGTAGCAGTCTAAACAGGGAGGCCCAGACTTGCCTTTTCCTGGTCACTTCGTCCAGCTCCTCCCGGCGGATCCTGAGGCGTTCTCAGGACCCGTGTCCTGGGACTAAAGAGCATATTTGAAATGTTTTTTTATTTAGGTAGGTCAACAAAAAAAGTGAAACTGTTATATTCTCTACTTTATAGATTCACTACAATGAACTATTTAAAGAATGCATTTCTTAATTTATAAAAAATCATGTTGATAAGTATTAGCTTAATAGCCTAATAAAACCCTCAAATTGTATCACATAAAATATGGGAGAAAAAGAAAAAAACATATTGCTATAATCACTAATGAACATACAATTGGTCTCCTAAGTCTGAATTGAACTCCTGAAATTTTGAAACTTTTGCAGCATGTTCTACTATACCGAAATGCATGTGTCCATACTGTACACTCAGGGGCGCTGCTTGCCACCAGACAAGGCTGGCATTTGCTTAGGGCCTCAGCCCAGGTGGGGGCCCCTGCGGGCTGTCAAACTTTGAACTTCTACAGCAGTGGTGCTATGCAAAGGGCCCCACTCTGAATTTTTGCCTAGGGCACCGACAGACTATAGAATTGCATACACTGCACGACTACGGCACCTGACGAGACTTGAAATCAGCTCTGGTTAAAAAAAATAAAGTTGAGTTACTCAGAGTATCAGACATTATTTGTGGGTGCCGAACTTAAATTCGGTCTTGTTGGACAAGGCCTTGTGTGCCATCTTGATCTGTGTAAAAAACTGTAAAAACAACTGCACTACAGCTCCAACAAGACTTCAAATCTTCCTGGATTGTCAGGCGTGACTCAGTGTCTGCCCAACTTTAGTCTAGTTTGCTCTTACGACTTCACAGCAGAACCAGGTGCTGCAAATTCCAAAGGTGAGTCAATCATGATTGCAATCTTTCACAGACAGACTTAAGGCATCTAAGCAATACTGAGATGTTTATAACTTCACTGATATTAATCACAGCTTCCTGATGTAATGTTTCCCCCCCCGAGCCTGATTTGTCCGAGCTCTATGATCATGTTGGCACACTTGAGGAGGATATCCAAGACTTTGCAATCATCAGAGGCCACCTGATCCCTTACGGAAGCACTTAAACAACCAGCGCTTGCTGGCATCCTGAGTTTGTTTAGGCCTTAATTTGCCCCCCACTCGCATGTGCCTTCTTATGTCCACATGCAAACAGCTGCACTTAGCCTGTCACAGTGATTGTTGCTCTGATGTGTGCTACTTTGAGTGCAAAAATGTGTCAACCACAGGATGACCCTTCACCTGAGCGCTTGCACCAGTTAAGGGTGCTAGTGGTGCTGGTTGCAGAGGAAATAATGGGCCTGGCACAGCTCTGGAAGCTATTTGCCATCAGCAGTACACTGATTGGAGCTGCATGGTGGAGGAATAGTGGAGAGGTTGCCGGTTGAGGCTGAAATTAGCGGAGGGCACGGGGGGCCTCCAGTCGGGTGTCAGGCCTGATTAGGAGGATGGCGAACTTGTTGACGCGCTGTACCCATAAAAACATGTGCCTGAAGAATCACAGGCACATGTTTATGTGATCAGGAATAATCTGTAAAGAACAGTGTCAATTTAGTGAGGAGCACTGCTGACGAGGATTGGCTCCAAGTTCAAGGAAGGAAAACCAACACAGAATTGTCTCATTTACCATAATTTCACATTTCATTGCAGCTTCAGCATGTGTCAAAAATTCCCCCCACAGAGACAAAGGCACATGTATGAGTCTGTGGCTGATTTGTGTCTGCCCAGCTTTAGTGCAGTTTGGTATTGGTGGTCATGGCACCTTGGTTTGTGTCAACAAGTTAAAAAAAAAAACTAACTACGTATACATTCACTGCACAATTAATGGCGGCTGGTGAGCATTGAAATTGGCCCTGATTTAAAAAGAAATTGATTGCATTTCAGAACACGGCCTTATGCACCTTGATTTGTGAACTAAAACAAAAGAGACACGGGTACATTTATACACACAACTACTGTACTCTACTCTCAGCTCCACTTGGCTGCACCCTGCAAAGGCGCCTCCCACCGCCTCCCCTAACAGGAAATGACTGTAGCGAAGCGTTGCCTGGGTTCCTCAAAAAGCACCTTTTTGTCAGCAAATCTTAGAAAAAAGCTTTTTACGACAAAAACGCGCCAACGCTGCCAAATGGAATATTCCTCTTGACGTGTGAGGAGAGTGCGCTTCAATGGTTAGCCCATCAAATTCCCGCCTGATGTCACACTTGTCGCGATTTCATGACACATTAAAGCCATTTCAGGTTGGCATTTCCTCCCCCACCTTTTTTCCTCTCTTCCTCCCCTCTATTCGGTGCAGGCCTATCATACGTGTAGCGATGTCTGCTTTGGAATGGGACAATTGCGTTATGGTATTCCCCAAATAAAGTCCTGTGTAGCTTGATGGGGTGAGGATGAAGAGTCCCAAGAACGACTTTACCAACTGTTACACACACACAATATCTCATGACTGTAGAACTCTACCACTAAGTTCTTGTGGCCTTATGTGGGTACTCCTTAACCGTATCATTTTGTTAGTACAAAGTCATTCTTTCAGTTCATCACAATTTACTATTATCGATTATATACTATACCTTTACTATTTATATACGGTATGATTTTTTAATAAATAATAAAATACGAATATATTTAAAAAATACACTTATTTGGTTTCCAATGAAATAATACCATTCTTTCCAAATATACTGCATCTAAATGTTTCTGCCCTTCATGAGAGAGGCCATGGTCCTGGCCAGGGTTAATCAAGAAAGGTATTTTGCATAAAAGCAAAGTTGTGTGAATCAGTGCACTGTAGCGACCCCTGGCCGGGAAAAGGCAAAAGTAAAAATGTTTTTTATATAGTACATATAGTATATTTATTGTCTTTTATATTTATTATAGTCGTACCTCAGAGTTGGACAAAAAATGACGAATATGTCTTGGTTTTTGCACACCGTCTTGGTTATCGTCTATATAAAGTATATATACAGTAAATGTGCCTGATAAACCAGTCTGTTTGTTGCCATTGGATACCAGTAACTTCAAAATAAATGAAAAAGAAAAAATGGTTAAGAATATTGGATACCACATGCACTGAGAAATTGGCCAGCTTATTGTCACACCGTAAAAAAATAATAAACAAAGCAAAGTCACAACTCCTTACAGTCTTTTGCCACTTTTTCTGGTTAAAAATAAGTTCAACTCAAAATTAGGACAAAGTGTGTAAAAACAAAAGTGGATAACATCTGTGGTCTTTCTTTGTCAGAGAAGTATAGAAAACAAAAGCCAACGAGACCCAAATGTCAACGGAATGGAAAGTGCTTCTTGTCTGAATATCAAAAAGAGCTTTTATGACAAAAAAGTGACCCAGCCGCCAACTAGAATATCACTCCCAACACACTAGCGGAGTACGCGTCCAGCCGTTAACCCATCAGAGAAGCCTGCCTGATTACACTCCTTGGCGATTATGGAGAGCTGGGGGAGGGTGATAGGGGACATTACCGCCATTTCTGCTCAGACGCCAATCAAATATGAATGTCTTTTCTCTGAGACAGGCTAACGGCCCCCTCTGGAAAGAATTTTGAAGGTGAAAAGTTATTTTTTTGAGGGAGACTGAAAGATGAGAGTCGACAGAGAGATGAAGACGACCCATTAAGGGCTGGGAGGAAACTGTTCTTAAGCCCCCAAATTTGACCCCATAGGACTTGAGATTTTTCACACAGGTCGGTATTCTCTAAAAACACCCACCGTAACTTTAGCGTGTTTAGCCGAATCACTATGAAATCCTAAAAGGACTGACAAGAACGTGAAATGTATGCAAGAATCTCATTTACATTCTGCTCTGATTATTTATCAAGACAATGTGATTTTATAGATATTTTGTCCCACTCCTACTAGTAAGATTTTTGGTTGTACTATTAAGTTATATTATGTTTGAGCTAGTTCTAGAAGTAGAAAACAAGTGAAACGATAACCTTGTGCAATAATTGCTATATTGGAAGGAAACTACGCAGGATGACAATCTATGACGCTGAACAACAACAATTTGCTTGAATTTCAAAACAAAGTTTCCCATTAGAATCATTTTTTCTAGAGCCTTAACTATCAACATAATTATACAGGAATGAAAAACTTTTAAGTCCCTTTTTTTTAAAATGAGAAACTCCACGTTTTATGCGCATTAAGGTGTTCAAGAGTTGACGCTACACTATACTTGCACGTTCGACTGCCATAATATTGGTATTTAATGCTTGTGTGTCGATCCTACACCCAAAGAAAAACAATAGATCACATTTTCATTATTTGGTACCTTTCTTTTTCCATTTAAATTGATTGTATTTGGGAGCAGAAAAGCACTCCGAGAGCACAGACCTTTGCCAAGTGCCAAAGTTTCCCACATATAGTGATTCACCTGAAAATAATAATGCTCCATTTTTTGTCTTTGCCTTTGATATTTTGTAGGAAACTTGTTGGAAACCTTTCCTGTATATTTTGTTCCAAGTGTTCCAAGTTCCAAGCCCATTGTTGTGATGTTATATGCACAAAGGCTGAAAATGGTCCTATCTTGCAATGTTAAAGAATGCTTCAAAAAATTCCGGCATCCAGACAGTGATGGGGATCACAAAATTGAATAAGTTTTTCCGTATCCCATTTTGACAATTTCTGAAAATGTTATCCATATCCATTCAAAACGCTTCAGTCCTCTGAACTGTGCTTGTGCTGCACAAAGGTAATAGTTTGTGACTCCAAAAAGCAAGCTGTAATTCTTAAGAATAAGGTTAACAAAAAGACTTCTAATCCAATGCTGATTTGTCAGCCCCTGCTGTCAAAATATCTTATGAACCATCATTAACAATTTTTTACAGCTCGGTGCCAGGCGTTCAGCGGTCAAATTGTTTATGACATTGTCAGACTAACAGCGGAACCATGTGAATAAAAGTGCTCTGAAAGACAAACATTCTTTACATTTCCTCACCAAGTTTAGTGGAGCCCATATTCTCCACTCTAAATCTATATCACATTTATCTAATGGCACCGAATCATCCATCCATCACTCCTTTTTCTACGCCGCTTATCCTCATTAGGGTTCAGGGGTATGCTGGAGCCTATTTCAGCTGACTTTGAGCAAGAGGAGGGGTACACCCTAGATTGGTTGCCAGTCAATCGCAGTGGATCCGAATCAATTAAATAAAATATTGAGTATAAAAAGCAACAATTGCCACAGAGACACTGGAAAGCCTTACAAGAAGAGTGGAAACGGACAAACCTCAATTTTTATACATCCCAATTTTTTGTATGATTCGGTTTTCATAAAAAGATGTATTGCATCGGATTTCATACAATGTTTTGGTTTTTGTACAGTATTGCACCTAACCAACTAGTCAGTTTGTTGTGCGCGGTACCGTTACGCAAAACCAGTGCCCAAAGGTATGAAACGCTTTTTAATTAAATCTTGCTAGAATCGTATCAACTGATTTCTCCAGGAGAGCTTGTGGCATGGAAGACGTAACATCTTGTATTCGCTCTTCATGTTCTTCCAAAGTCCTTGGTTTGGTTTAACAGACTACTCCTATAACCAAGTCCAAAGAAAAAAAGCCACAGGAGCCAGGGACTCCTGGCTGGCCAGACATTTGGACCATGACGACGGATCTATCTCCTTGGGAAGTGGGCATTGAGTCATTCATCAATGCCAGAAGCAAAATGTACAGAGGCTCCGTCTTGCAATAAATAAAATGTTTACTAATTTAAAAATGAAATTGTTTTCCATCACACTGTATATACGTGCAACTGTCTTGCGTTTTTGCAAATAAGAACAATCACCTGAGCAGCATCAGCCATGAAATACGTAGGAAGTGCTGACTCCATTTTCCTCCGCTTATCCAGGTCCGGGTCGCGGGGGCTGCAGTTTCAGTAGGGAAGTCCAGGCTTCCCGGGCTCTGGCGACCTCTTCCAGCTCCACCGGCGTTCACGAAGGCGTTCCCAGGCCAGCTGTGAGACATAGTCAAGTGCTGACTGTATATTTAAAATAAGTACTGGAAAGGACATTTCTCAAGGGATATTGCTTTGATTTGTTTTTGTTAGCAAAAAGGATGCTATGCTAATTACGCTCAGAAAAAAGTATGCAATTATTTTTAATGAAACTTTGTAAATGGGTGAAAACATGTTGGTCCACATCCGGATTCGGGTCAAAATATCTTAAAATTAAGCACTTCATGCAGGACTTCCAATATGCTTTTCTACAGTGCACCCAAAAAAAATTATTTTATGTCAGTGATCTTCACTCTATCCTCTATTTACTATCAAGAGAATATGCCTTACAAGATGATGTGGTGGCGCTCCACTGCCTTGATAGTTCTTCTCTGTGTGTCTTTTCCAGTCGCATCTAACCTTTGGTAAATCCCCGCGCTCCTGATGCTCTGCCCTTCTTTAGGGACAGCCTCTAAGAGGGTGTTAATTTGGACAACTCTCTTCCAGTTAAAACTCCCATTTGTCAGCACATGTGAGACAGCGACACGTAATTTAAGCGTGACAATGTGGAGTATGTGAAGCATTCCGCGGATTGGCATGGTAATTGCTTTGTTTATGATATGAGCCTTATTACACAACGGAGCATCCAAACATGGCTGCTTTCAAATTACCATTAGCATGTTGTCGCTGTCCATCGGCCCATGCGTCTGCTATTTTGAGACGCTGAGCCCTCAAATCCAGCAGGGTCTACGGATGGCGCCACTCGCAGCCAGTCAGTCTCACCACCTCCCCCCCCTCCTCCTCTGCCTCCTGCCTCCCCAGCCAGGAGCACTCAGAGCCAAGGTCCAGGAATTAGCCCCAGCACCCGTCCAAACAACAGATCAATGGGTCCGCTCCTGTATTGATAGGGCCACTTGGGCTCCAGAAGTGGCTGCTAATCCCTGCAGTTTATCAGCCACCGTGTTGCCGGCTGCCTGGATCTGTTGTCTGCTACTACACACATACACTTGTGGACATACACAACCACTCTGTGCACACGTTCTCGTAAACAGCGGGAGTTCTTTCACTTTAGCACTCACCATCCCCACCTCTCTCGTTGTACCGCCTTTTTCCCCAAAATGTGGTGTCAGTCGTTAGGTGTGAAGGCTGCAGGTTCACGTTGGCTGGGTGGCTGTAACTGCATTTAGTGGCCCTTTGTCTTGGTCTTGAAAAAGAGGGGTTGTCTTACATTTGGGTTACAGAGATTTATACATGCAAACCAACAAGTGATACCAAAAGATGTTTCCCAAAGCTTCACTGATATTGAGATTCATTGAGGATGCATTTTGTATTTTTTCCCCAAAATGGGTCATCTTATATTCAGGGGTTGTCTCATATTCAGGATTTTCTTAGATTGGACATTTATATATATACGGTTGCACCAAATAAAATTTCCCAAAGCCGCACTAATACTGAAAATCTGCTTCAAAAATGATTTCCCCCAAAGATAAATCTAAAAAAAGAGGGGTTGTCTTTTATTCAAAGGTTAAGAGATTTTTACGTGCAAAACAGCAGGTGGCACCACATGACTTTTCCCAAAGCTTCATTGAGATTGAAACATGTCTTTAAAATGATTCATTTTCTTTTTTTTTTTTTAATGAGTCTTAAAAAAGAAGGGTTGTCTGATATTTGGGGGTTGAGAGATTTACTGTAAACATGCAACGGGTAACACCAAAGCTTCACTGATATTGAAAACAGTAACTGTATCCAGTGTCCTGCATGCTAAAAGAGGGGGCGGGCTGGCTAGTAGACAGAAAGTCTGACCGGAGTGTGTCCCATTGATTCTAATGGGCATTTTTAGGGGGCCTAATGATGGGAATCTGTTCTCGCCTCACTTGTCACGCCTTATTAAGGCAAAGCAACAATGAGTCCATTCACACTGGCTCCACTTACCTCACTCAACCCTCTGTTGTTTACAGGCAGCTTTTGCTCGTTTTAACCATGCACATATCAAGCCGCTGTGCCGCTTCCTGCTTATGTTATGAATCAACAATGTCATATTATAATGCATTCCTTTCAAAATATGCACATATTTTCTCAATTTAATGCTTGTAAAGCATTGTAAAGAAGCTGTCCCTCCTGATATATTAAGCTACACCTCAAATGTTCTAAAAAACAAACTTTGATATCACCGATAAGTAAAACTGATCTTGGTCTCGCCAAAACCAAGTAAAACCAACTGAAACCGAGCTTGCTGTGGCAGATACCAAGTACAACAGAGCTCGGTATCGCCAATACCAAGTGCAATTGAGCATGGTATCGCAAATACCAAGTGCAATTGAGGATGGTATCGCCAATACCAAGTGCAATTGAGCATGGTATCGCCAATAGATAATGAAGCAGAGCTTGGTGTCACTGATACCAGCCCCTGTTAATTAATGCAATACTAATTCCTCGTTTCTATTGTGATCTTGGCACACAGGTTGATGCATTGTTATAAACTAAAAAGTGGACCAATTCTCTGTGAAAAAGTACTGGATGATTATAAGGCAGACGGAACCAAAACAACATCATTGAGTAGCTGTTTTAAAGCCTATTTCTAATCAACACATTAGAGCTGAAATCTGATAAAGAGACATGATTTATTCCAACAGCTTCTCTCAAAACATACAACACTGAAATCTGTCAATATATCAATGTTGAAATACAGAAATCAATACCAGTAGTGGTCCCAGGTAACCTCACAGAGTTGTGATGTGGGACACAACTGATTTTGTTCCCAATTCTGAGGCTCGTATCAGCAAGACCGATCCGATACTGAAACTTTGTGAAAATGTACCTAATTGTCTGGTATATTTTAAAAAGTGGTGTATTTTATATTACAACATAAAAAGAATACAAGACAATACAATACATAATCACTGTATTATTACAAAAATAATAATTTAAATGCAGTAATAATGTAATCAATAATTTAGGGTATTTATTTATTTATTTTAAACCCTAATGTATATTGAGGTAGCGTGGTCACTTACAACATAGCCAAGCTAATATACAACAACAGAAAAAACAGAGGACAGGATCACCTAAAATATGTGAAAATGGTATTTTAAACAATAAAAAATGAAAATACATTAAATAATAATACCTTTTAAATAAATGATTATTTTTCAAGAACTACAAGACTAAAACCTTTATTCAAAATTCATCTTTTCAACAGACACAGCCTTTTAGACAAACATTACATCAAATGATTGACGCATCGATATTTTCATTTCAGAATCGATTTTAAAGCTGGTATCAATATTTCAGTATTGATCTGCACGTCACTATCACCGAGTGGAACATTGCCATTTAAATGATCTTGGCACTCACTTGTGTTGGCAGCTATTTAGACAATGATGGACTTGTTTTGAGTCATTTTTACTGCATAGTAAATCTACACTGCTATAATAGTGTATATTTAAATATACTCAAAAGTATATTTGTTTCATTTGTAGAGCATTTATACCTGACAAGATATACTGTACCATGCTCTGCTTCATAATCACTCAATACATGTTGGAATTCATGTTTCCCCTCAATAAACCATAGCTCCCCAGTGCTGGCAGCACTCAGGCAGTCCTAGACCATAACACTACCACCACTATGCTTGACTCAGTTATCTTTTGGATCACTTGTGCTGCCAGCTATTTACAGTAATAGTTGATAGTAAATTTATGCTGCTGCACAAGTGATACACTGACGATTATAAAGTATATCCGAGTATACTTTCTGAAGTATTGTAAAGTGAGAATATATAACATATAAAATTCATAAGCATTATATTAAAGTTCAGATGTTATAAAGTAAGATAAACAAAAAATGTTTTCGGAGGCTGGTCAACGCCAATTTTGAGTCCATTAAAGCACAGTAGCAATATTCGATGCTTTAACAGTCATTACTTTCGTGTGTTTTGTGAGCGTATACGGTGCAAATGTACACGTCTCCACCAAGGTCATGACAAGTGGTTTCCTGGAAGGCCCGGCCATATATCAGGTGTGCGACGGGGCCTGCAGATAAACGGTGTGCACCGTCTCCTGCCCCCTTGTGTGTGTGTGTGTGTGTGGACATGCTTTTAGGCGGCCACTTAACAGCCAGGATTAAGTCTGCATGGAGATAATTGCTGGGTGAATGCAGAGGGTGGCCGTGGTGCACCACTCAAAAGATCCTCTGACACCTTTTGTCAACCTTTCCCTTTTGTCTCAGTGCAGAATGTACTGGAAGGGCAAGACATGTTTGTTCATCGGGACATGAATGCTGTCTAAAGAAGAGGAGTGTCAGTAAATATTGATCTCCTGACTGGGACTGCATGAAGCACTCTCTACCCACCCCTCAGACAGATTCACCCTGACGCTCCCTCTCTGTGCTATTATTGTTCACACTGTTTGACATGGAGACAACAGTTAATCTATGAAAGCACCAGCCTTTTATGATAAGACAAAGATGTTCTCCACTCATTTGATTTGATTTTCACATACAGGCAAGGCCAACAGACGTTAAAAACCATTTTTATGTACTGTGTACAGTTTCATTTGATTTTTTTTGCAATGACATCAATGCTAATGACAGCCACATTTTTTCATGGAATTGCACTGCTACAAACTTACACAGAGTAACCTTAACAATGAAGGTCCATCACTGGAAAAAAGACAAAAGTAAAAAATTTATGAAAATAAATTTAATAAATTAATATTACAACTGTATTCTCATAATTAAATGACTATTTCTAAAAAAAAATAATAAAATAGAAAAAAGACTTGATGTCCAAGATTGGGTTTTTTGACGATATCCGATATGCCAATATTGTCTAACTCTCAATTTCCAATTCTGATGTCAATCAATACCGATACAGCATGTGCAACATCACAAATCTCTTGTCGTGGAATTAACACATGTTTGTCGAATACCCCAAGTATTAAAGAAGTAAATTTCAAAGCGGGAAATAGTGCCTTTGGTTCCCATTTTCTTCACATTGAGTGAAGACAAAAGCTTTGATTGACACACGGACCTTGGTAAGTACAACCGTACTACAAACTATATAAGAACTTACTTAGTCTGTGACATTTGTTTTAAAAGTCAACAGAGTAGTCATTTGCATTTTTTGATCATCAAAAAGGGAAGAAAATAATGCGTGATCATTTTCATGCAGGCCTTGCACTAGCATTGCAGCAACACACTGTACTCGGTTCCATGCCAAAATTAACATATTTTGCACCATCAGATTGTAATGAAATTCCGTGTGCCTATAGATATTAAAGTGCAAGTATACCCTACATACATTTTAATTTGTCCTAACGCTCCGATACATGAGTTTGAGAGGCTGATTGTTGGACTTCACTTTCAAAGCTTTGTATGACTCAATGTGGTTCAACACTCAGTATAAATCTGATAGGACATTTAAGTGGAAGAAGTCATCTACAACAAACATGTACACAAATGAAAATACACCCAATTATCTTACGCCGATTTTTAGATTCCTACTTGGAAATACTTCCAAACACGAAATAAAGTTAGCCAGGCACAGACCTACCTTTTTACTAGCTGCCCGCGGTTGTTTACACGCTTTACGACGCGGTTGATGAGGTCATCATTTGACCGCCAAAACCAGCAGCCCAGAGGCCTACGGTATGTAAAGCATTTTTTAAAATCTTGTTTTCAGTATAGGGTAAAAACTTGATTTTCAGATCAATATCCGGCCGATAATATCGGCGGGGTGATATTATCGGACATCCCTACTTCGTTCCAATTAAATTGTGTTTTTTCTTGTTAATCTTTTTAATTTGGTTTTTTGTGTTGTCTCATGAACTGTATTTTACTTTATTGTCATGAATGTGTTTTTTTCCTGACATGACTCATTTCCTGTGAATTACATATTTTTTCCACATCATTTCTGTGAAAGCATTTTGACTTTATTATACTGAAATTATGTATCTGGCAATATTACAACTTCATTGTTCTTAAATCAGGACTTCATTCTCATAATATTTTGACATTTTATTCTTGTGGTGTTGGTTTTACTCCTTTTACAATCACGGCCAAAGAGCCCACAAAAAAAGATTCTTTTGTTAAACTGACAACTGCCAAGCTGTGCATGCTCGCATGCATGCATATTTTAACAAGCCATCTAAATAATTCAGACACTTTTATGGCCGGACTCATCTGACTGGTGTTTGAGCTTCTGTTTGGACACACGGCGCCGAAAATGAGTCGGCCATTGTGAAATCTGACACGCCAACGCAGTAAAACGTCAGCGAGTACAGTAAGCAGGGCGCTATGTTTGTGTGTGCGTGCATGTGCGTGTGTGTGTCATGCCCCCGCTGTATGTCATTTGACTTGGCAGACGCATGTCTGAATAAGCATCTTGTGATTGGTGCAAAGACCAGAGTGTCAGCCTCCATTCAGGGGTCCTGACCGTGACTTCACCCTTCCTCCTTCAGGGGCCGGGATGGAGGAAAAAAGATGAGTGAGTGCCAATAAGAGATTGAAGGAGGGCCCTGCAGCTATCATTAAACTTCTGGGTCATGCTATTGAACACGGGACAGGCTTTAGGTAAAGACATGGCATGAAAAGGCTGGGGGCAGCCAGGGTTTGCACTTAAATCCGACTATTATCTATTTGTCCCTTTTCAGTGAATACTTTTCATGTTAGGCTGGAAGAAGCTGTCATATAAACACCTTAAATATCAACACACTGATCATTTTGAGGGTCTTGATGATGACTACGTGTACAGCACTGTGTTGAGTAAAGATGCTGATAACGCCATCTGTATTTCACCAACGATCATGCGAGGGTTGTCTTCCGTAAGGCCGGAGGTTGCATGATCAAGCCTAAGTTTTTGATGTGGGAAATGTATACATTCACCTGGAAAACATCAATCATGGAAAATAGTTTACCCTGCTTAAAATAATCCATGAGTACATTTCTTTCAAGGTTTTAAAAACAAAACATTTGTAATTTATGTCTACACTATACCACAATTACGGTAGGTCGGTTTTAAGGTCATGGTCACGTTCATTTTGGGTACAGTAAAGGAAAATATGCAAAGCATTTGCATAAAAAAAGCTTTAATGGTTTTTAAAATGAAACATTCTTTTCAGGGAAGTAAAACAACCAAGACTCCCCCAGGGATGCAGTGTATTTTTTTATTGCACAGACCCGTTAAAATATCCCAAGGCAGTTCCACTTCCTGTTCTTCCATTCATCGTGCTCCCTGTGGGAACTCGGTATTCCTCTGTACCACACCGAAAAATTTGAATACGAATAAGTGAACTGTTGCACTTCTGCAAGTTCCGTACTCGTACTGACAATGGAACAATTCAATACTTTGAAAAGCATTTCATAATATGTAGTAATGTTCCCGTGTTGCCATCCATCGATATCACTGGTATTATCAGGGGACTTTTTGTGCCCCCCGGCTGACATCAACCAACATCTCTGTGAATGCCGCCTTTGAGTGGGTGCGCTCAAAACACAAAGACATCCTTTTCACTTTCGTCAACATCATGAGAATCCCTGACAAGCAACATGTTGAACTGTTGCTTACAAATGGGGCACTTCCAACAATCATCATTTTATTCCGCCAACGCCATCGGTGGAGAGTTTCACGCGTCTGCTGCCACCTCAGGGCTTCAAGGCTGAGAATGTTTTAGACAGAGCATTTGATAGCACTGCCCTCATTCATACGCGCATTTCAGCATGGATACAATACTGTCTGTCTACACAGGCTAGTCAAGATCCACATGAAGCTATTTAAGTGGTTTTATGTGTCTCAGAACTAGTATAATTATTTTCTGGGAAGTGTTCATTCCATTCCATTATTCATATTATTATTATTATTACCAGCTGGGCGTGTAGCGAGGAAATTGTGGGGTTGTTCGGTTCCAACACTGAAGAAGACAACTTTAGTGGTTTTAATGAAAAAAGAGGAGGATGAAGAGAGCAATGACGTCAACTTTTTTGGTGCACCACTGTTTTGCACACACAATTTAGAAAAAAACATATTTAATTAAACGTTTTTTAAAAATCTTTACGCGTGCGTTTCCGTTTCAATGTTGTGTTATGACATACACACCTGTGGCTTATCGACAAGTATGTATGAATCTTTTTTTCTCTCTAAATTTACTGGGTGCAGCTTAGATTCAGGTGAGCTCACGTCCAAAAATGATGGTATTATTATGCATTGCATTGTTTGACTCCCCATATAGTTATTCGTAATTTATCTTTTTTGAATACATTTTGAAGTTGAATTCAAACAGTTTTAAAATAATTAAAATTATTTTAAATACTCATGTGCTAAGTGTTTTTATGTATGCATTGCTGAAACAGCAGATATTATGAATATTATTTTCATTATCATCATTCTATAATGATGTATATAAGAAGCTACTGTGGGAAACACAAGTCTGTACATTCTGTAGCATTAGCATGAGAGGTGCTCAGGCTGCTCCATGAATATTATAAACAAGCGGTCAAAATGTCTGTCATTCTCCTTTGAAGAGGGCACAAGAGCACCGCTCATGAGCAACAGCTTGAAAAAAGAAAGAAGAATAAAGTAAGCTTCGGCTATAGTTTTGTAACAATAAATTGATAACATTTAAATTCCTTTTCAAATAATGCTTTGAAACTGTTATTTTAAGGTGTTTTTTTTCACCCTGACTTTGATGTGATACGTGCAAACATCAGCACCACACACAGAGGCCATTGGCAGCTGTCTCCACCGAGCTCAATCAAAGAGAGCGGCGCCAGGTCGACGTGGCGAAAATAACATGACATGACATCCCGAGTCCTCCTCACCTTTTCCTTTTCCTGACAGCCTCTGCTTCTTGTCACTACGTCGTCATTCCTGCCCAACGTCCCATAACCCAGGTTGGACGCACGGCATGTCATGGCTGCAGCCGTGGGTGGGGGGTGGCAGGCCTTTTGGCGTGTTGCCGTGCTTATCAACATGGCAACACGGCAGCTACCTGACGCCCTATAACCCAGCAGCTCACCTCCATCACTGTCACGCTCTCGCATTCCAGTTTCACCAGGCCCCATCGCAAGCATGATTTATAGATTTAGGAGGGCCAAGGCCTTAGAAGTTTTGTTTTTTCGCTTTCCAACTACATTTTTACATTTTTATGTGCACTTCTCAAAGGTTGCAAGTGGCTTCGTCAGCAGAACACTACAATAGGCTATGGCTGCTTCTTCTGCCGCTGTGTAACAACTTCTTAATGCTGCCACCAACAGCGCAGTAAAGTGATATTTTTACCTTTTATAAACAGCAAAACAAAACTTACAAATGCCTTAATTCCAGCTCTGTTTTGTGAGGTTTACTACAGAGGAATAGAAGCTAAGCTAGGCGAGACACCTAGTTGGAAGAAATGCGTTGGCAACTACACTTTTTAAAATTTTGCCAATTGACCACAATCCTTATGTAAGACATGAACACATATCTCTCTCTTTTCTGTGCTTTCTAAGGATATAAAAACAGCTAAAAAGACATGCATATTAACCAAGCTACAGCGCAGAGGAAGGGTGTGCATCTGGAAACTCGATCTACAATGGTCAGGATGATACTTCTGCCACTAGGGGGTGGAAGTCTATAAACAAAATCTACTGCAATGTGCAAACCAGGGTATTACAGGAAGGGGTATTAATCCTGAGGGCGTTTGGTGAATGGACTTGTTTCTGATGGACACTCTGCAGGCTAACACAAAGCTCCTGACATCTTTGTTGAAGATGGGCCAACAAAAACACCTCTTGATAAAAGAGCTAGTTCAATTTATTCCCGGGTGGCAGGCCATGTGGGACCTAGGTCCATTTCAGAACTTGGGTACGAACACCGTCTGGAACAAATAGTCGGTTTGCGGTCCTTTTCCAGGGTCAGGCTCATTGACCAGGGCGATCGTGTGTTCTGACATCTCATCGGTGGTGCCACTGACCTGATAAGAAAGAACATCTGGCTTGATATTTCTAGACCCTGGTCTGCAGGTAAGCTGGAACTGGAATTGAGAAAAAAACAAGGCCCATCTATCTTGGTGGGAGTTTAGCCTTTTAGCTGACTGGATGTATGAGAGACTGGATGTATGGCATGTCCGTTCATACCAAAAATGGCTGGTCAATTCCCTGCAACAGGTGGCACCACTCCTCCAGGGTCAGTTTGACTGCCAGCAACTCCTTGCCACCCACATCATAATTCCTTTCTGCTGGGGAAAGGTGCCTGGAATAGAAAGCACACGGATGCTGCTTTGATTCTACAGAACTTTGGGACTATACTACACACTGCTCTGACCCGTGTGTCCTAGGCTTTCATCTCAACAATGTACTGTTTGGAAGGATCAGGTTTGATCAAGATTGGGGCCGTGGTAAACAACTGCTTAAGCTCATGGAATGCTTTTTCTGCATTATAGTTGCAAATGAAACTAGTCTTAAGTCAATGTTAATGCTGAGAGGGGTGTCGCGACACAGCCCGAAATTTTAAATAAACCTGTGAGAAAAAGTGGCAAAACCCAGAAAACGCTGAAGCTCTTTTCTGGTCTGAGGTGTTGGCCACTCTGCCACCTTCTTTATTTTCTCCTGGTCCACCTCAAGACAGACTTTTCCTAAAATGTAGCCCAGGAATGACACAGCTGGGTAAATAACACAGACTGTCTGCTTTGACAAATTTCTTGAGAATTGCAGAGAGTATGGCTTAGTTGGTCTTGGTTAGACTTTGAAGGATATCTGATTGATGTCCCAGGAGTTGGTCGTGAGCGCTCTACACTTCCCAGGCGTCTGCGGAGTCCATATTTCTTTTATCCAGATTGTTCTGTCAGGGAATTGGTTCGGGGTTGTGGGCTGAACTCCAAAATGCAGACACCTTAGTGTGAGTTAAGATGAGAGTCTTTTGATGCTCGGAGTTCATGAAGGCAGGAAACACGGCAGCAAGGCGAAGCAGGGAAGAAGATAAATGAACCATTGAACATTGAAGATAGCCAATGTTAGCACTCGAAGGTTGTGGACAATCTTGTAACGTCTCCTCCTCTCAATGGGCTTTTAAGGAATGCCATCAAGGATGACGTAACGATGATTGCGCACCATCAAAGATGATGCAACAATGATTCCAAGTAAAAGCCGTCAAAGATGGCATGGCGGTGAACATGGCGGCAGGGTGGTGAACATGGCAGCAGGGCCAGGCAGGAAAGAGTATAAATCCCACTGCAAAAATACACAAAAAACAGGAGTGGCAAAATCAGGAGAAACAATCTTACTTGAACATTGAAGAGAGGCAGTGTTACCACTCAAAGGTTGTTAACAATCTGGTGAAAAGTGGCAGTGTGTATTCAAGCAACACAGCCAAAATGGCTTAAAAGTAACAACCTGAGAAGTACTTACTGGAGGTAAGACTTTTCAGAAGTAAGATTTCTAAAAATCTAGTTTGAATTCTACACACAGTAGCGCTAAGTGGCGTAGTTCTGGTCCTTCTAGTTCTTCTAAACATGTTGTGAAAGCTCTGTCTCCGCATCCTCAAGCATAGATGCTAATTGTTGATAATGGTTGTCTGGCCGTCCAGCCCGAGGGCCTTCCAAAGCTCCTAAACAGTCTTAGCATTTTGTTGTTATTTGGCAATCGGGGTCATCTTGATGGCAGACCCCTGCGTCAGTGGGGGGCGTCAGCGAATAAGTGCAGTGAAGTACGCTGTTGCAATCCAGCGGCAGACACTCGACAGACCGCTGGTGACAGATAAGTGGCAAGACGAGCCCCGACAGGTCACAGCTTCTAACACCTAATAAGTGCTGTTTTTCCTACAACACACATAAGCACACGCAAGAGGGCTTCCCTAGCTATTCAAAGATCCTCTATATGACTGGAGTGCTGTGCTGTTTTAATGACCTACCACCTACTGGTGTTTTTTTTACCACCCCACGCACATGTACCCATGCACGCACAGACAGCCTTGAAGTTGCACAGAGTAATAAAAGTGAAGGGAAGGAGCCAGTGAAATCACAAAAATTCCAAATGGTTTGCTCGGTTTTGTTTGCATCCCGTTTAAACATTCTCACTGACAGATCATCTCTATGATGCCTCCTTTCATGCTGTGTTTACACGTCCTCGCTGCCTCGCACAAAGTGGCAATAACAACAAGGCCCGCGAGGATCATGTTAAAAGACCTGGATTAAGGCCTTGTTTTGTTTATGCCCAATTTTTGAGTCATCACCCTCGATTTCCCGAGGCAGCACGTCAGTCCAGACAGGAGGTTAGTGGCTGGTCACGTCTTCCGCAGCGCTTCACATGATTTGGCCCCTGTCAATGGTGTCGTTTGTTGGGAGGCCAAAGGAATAGGCCCTTTGTCTCAGTTGGGAACATTTTTAGAAGAGGGCACAAACTTAATTCCACTAATGTAGGAGGAGGATTTGTGGTCTTGCTTGTGTGTGTCTGAGTGTAGCACAGCAAAAACTTTGTCTGAGTGCGTACGTGTTTTTTGTGAATACACAGTATTTTAATGTCATTGCACTTTTGTGGGAAAATACAGTACTACCCAGAAATTTTTAATATCTTGAAAAGGTTGTTGTATTTCTGCAATTCATCTTAAAAGTTGAATTTGACATATCATATAATCAAATAATATGCAAATCAATATATTTCAAGTTGTTGTTTTTTATTTTTATTTTGCTGATCATGTCTTGCAGCTTAAAAAAAATTCTAATTTTCTGAGTTTGCATCCATGTGGTCCGGTCGAGCATAGCCCAAAAAGATAACGTGGGTTCCCCCTCCCATGAGCTCGCCACTGGTGGGAAGGGCCAAAAGGGTCGGGTGCAAAGCGAGCTGGGTGGTGGCCGAAGGCAGAAGCCTTTGCGGTCCAGTCCTGGGCTACAGAAGCAAGCTTTCGATAGGTGGAATGTCACCTCTCTGGTGGGGAAGGAGCCTGAGCTGGTCCGAATTCAGTCTGAAAAGTGCCAGAAATGTTTATGCAGTTCTGTTTGTAGTTAGAAATTGATAACTTAACTTTTAAAGTTCTAATGATAAAATACTGTATGCAAGCCGGTGGTGGTGTTTTTATATTTTTTGGTTTAAAAGAAAATGTAATGTTGAGCCAGTTACAGTTTGCAACCAATCCCTTTAACAAATTCATTTGAATGAAAATACATTTAATGTTGAATTTATACATGAATTTAGTTAAAAATAAAGTACATTAATAACTGTCTCTTATCAAACCAATATTACGGACGACCTAATAAAAAAACTGTCGCTTAGATAACAAAAATAATAAAAAAATAGTACAGTCATCCCTAATTAGTTGATTAATTAGTGACTGTTGTTTTGGAACTACGGTCTAATATAAGTGAAAACATATTGGAATGCAAGTAATAGAGAGTATTTTGGCCAGTGATCAGCAGCAGTAATGTTAAATGGATGAGACATTCATCTTTACTACCTTGCTCTCGATGTAGCCAGCCATCGATGCAGAGTGAAAAAGGTTCTTCTCCCACTCCGTGTGAAAGTGGTAAGTTTGCAGCTTCTTACTTTGTCCTTCTCCCCCAACTCCATTTGAAACCCTCTTCAGCTTAAAAGTAAGAAATTTGAGGTTAAATGGTTAGCTTGCTAGCTAGCGCCGGTATTCACCAGCAGTATTTAAAAAGTTAGTGCAAGCAAATTCCTTTAGCAATTCAAACATTACAGTAAAATTCATGTATTAAAGGCATGCATATTCCTTCATTCAAATGTCATATTTTGCACAACTAACAGTGTGACAAAAGAGTGCTCAGTAGAGATGGGGAACTGGGCATGTATATATATGCGTTTTCAGATACATAGAATATGTGCATATAATCATATACATTTTATATACATATATTATTTTTGTGGACTCTACATTTTTTAAATTAGTTTTATCATATTGTTTTTATTATGTATTTCTAAAATTCTATTTGATAACTACCTGCTACAATTGTCCTTTTTTTATGTTTCATTTTCCAAATCATTAAACATCAAAGTTTTATGTTTTGCATTTTGTTCCTTTTCCTTCCAAAACAAACGTTAAAACCGAGGTACGTACCAAACCGTGATCATGGCCTACCATTACAAACCTACTTATCACATGGCTGGGGTCGAAAGGAAAAAAACAACCTCCCAGCCATGTGTTTGTTTTCTATTCCTTAATCTCTTTTATATATGTGGGCCGATATTTGAGGTCAGCTCAGCAGAACTAATGTGATCAGAGCCCACGAAAGTGTGTCGGGCACTCTCAGAGCTGCGAGTGGTTTTTGCAGAGAATTCATTAGTGTGTGTACAGGTGGCTAGTGTTACACTGCACTGGTGAAAGGCAGCAGCTTGAGCTGTGCCGTGCCACACAAACCCCTACCCACCATCATGTCATGGTGTGGTAAAGCTACACCCGCGTGGATGACATTTCCAACGGCAGCGGCGGGCCACTGATTAGAAAATGGTCTGCACTGAAACAACAGCCTGTGATCTTTATCAAACTTTAACATCCTCTCCCTCCCTTCTTTTCAACCTTGCCATCTATCCGTCTCCAAGGCCCGGCTCTCTTGGGAGTCAACTGTAAGTAGTCCATCAGGCAAACTGCATTAGTGTAACTTCGTCCCAGGAAATTAGCAGAGCAGAGCGGCGCCAATTAGAAGTCAATAGCTGGCTTTATTAATCGAGCTAGCCATCGCACTTGATTAGATTAAGCCTGGGGGACGGAGGGGCTGAGCAGGGAGCGCCAGTGTGTACGTGCTAGTGTCCTTGTGTATTTATCCATCTGTGTGTTTGTGCCTGTCACTGTCTGTGTAGTGTGTGCACGGCCGCGTGCAAACAGTGGCAGGTGCTGCTGACTCGCTGATTCCGTTTCATTGTGACTTTCCGCAGTAATATGTTGATATTGACCTTCTAGGCCTGCACGGCCCTTAATAAAGGCATTAGGTCATAAGGAGACAAGGCAGCCAATTAGCTAAATGAAAATGGTATTAGAGTGCAAGTGTGTACAGATGCAATTAGCAAGCTATGGCAGCAAGTAGGGACCAAAATCAAAACGTGACGGCAACATAAAGTGTCAGAAGTTGCTTACAGTTAATAATTCCTTCAGCACATCACGGTTCGAATTTTGTGGCTTCACTCTATGACGACTTTTCAAAATGAATACATTAATAAACCATGCTGTTTTGTGGTTGCAGTCTAATACGGTCTATTAGTAAAAAGCACATTGAACGTATTTTTTGACAAAATTGGGCATTTTCAAGCAGAACAATACCTAAATGAACAAAAATTAAAGGCATTCAGAAGACGCATTGAAATTGTGGTATGTAGTATTCTACCCTGCTCACTAAGCGTCAGTTAAGTTACTTGAATGTCCGACATAAGACTTGATCACTGGAACAACAGGCATTTATAACAATTAATAACAATCATAATAATAACACAAGCTACTGTTGCGGCCATAACCCACAGCAAGCTAAAAACTCTGAACCAGGATGTCACTTCCTGTCCTCCACACATCAGGAACAGATTTACTGCAACGCACACTTTTGCGCAACACACACACATTTTGAGATACACTGATTATTATGTCTACTGTATTAGGTAAAACCATTGTAAAGGTGAATATAAGTGTGTTATGTCATGTCTATAGGATCTAATAACGTTAAAAACTGTATTTAAAAGGTCGGATACTGGTTTTCTATGTTCTAACTACCGAAATAGTCAAATTTATAAACAAGAAATTATACTTGACGGTTGTGTCCATAACCAGTTAACTGTGACAAACAAGGGATTAATGCAAAGCAATTCATCCAAAAGAAAATAATGAAAACCGTAATACAGTAACCTTTTTCGGGGGCAAAATGTTGCCACCGCTTTTACAAACACACATTTACCAACATGAGTATTCAGGCCAATCTCAAATCCAAACACAAAACTCACCATATCTTGTATGATTAACTTTAGAGGCTTTTTCTTTGGCTTTTGTTTGTGTCACCTCCACAGAAGGGTAACAGTAATGGTATGAAGAGTAAAATCATGTGATGACAACCATAAAACATGAAATTGAACTCAGAAAGTCTTTAATTATCAAAATAGGATGTTCAAAATGATAAAAACCTGTTCAGAAATGAAAGCAGATCGCCATTGAAAGACAATGAAGTCCAGAACTGACATCTTCTTTTCTAATAATCCCCTACCAATCTTCAGTCAACACACACGCCGTAATTCCCAAGTTTCCCCATAAGGGATATTTTGATCAAGACATGCCGACAGATTATCTTGTGAATTTAGCACTATCTGCGTCTTATTCCTCTCCTAATCTTCAATATTTTCCAATATAATCTGACTTTATATGTCAGTAATTCCTTCTCAGCAACACATCCTGTGTAATCCCGGGTTGACACGAATTCTGGAGGCACAGCCCCATCTCAAGATGAGTGATGATGGCATGCTCTATTTTTATTATATTATATATTTATATATATAATTTTTATTTTATTATCTATTTGAGTTATGGTTCTAGATGCGTTCCACCGATACATCATCGGTAATTTTAGTTGGTTGTATTTGTTTCAGATAGGCTTAACAAACTTCTACACAGCATATAACCCACAACTATGTTGTCATTGCTGCAAGATTATGCAAAATATTACACTGGAACCTCGGTTTTTGCCATTAATCCATTTCAAAGGGTCTGACAAAAACCGAAACATTCAAAGCCAAATTAATGTTTCCCATTAGAAATAATGTAAATCCAACATAAATATTAACACAAAGCAGAATGAATAATTACATTTTTACGTGCAGAAAACAAAGAAAAATGACATATAAATGATGAATGACATGAACAAATGAACATTTGTCACTCTTACATTTATTGAAGATGAGCAAACACAGTTTCACATCTAGAAATACGCAACCCCTCACCAGTCATCAGTGCACTGTGCTTAAGGAAGGAGACAAATACGAGTTGTTCACTGTTCAGTGTGTGTTCTATAAACCAAAGTAAACCACCCACACACACCTTATAAAGACAATGAACCAGAACCCAATGACCAAACTCTAACCCACCCGAACCGCTATGCATTTTTCACAGAGTCATCAATGTGTGGATGCTTTGTTTCGGCACTTGACTAGTTATGACCGAACTATTAAAGCAGAGACATATTTCTGGCAACAACGTCCACGGCATACAAAAACAGATGTAATGCATATTGTACCTAAATTATCGGATAAGCTTTCATTGCCAAATGTGTTGACAATACAATATGCTTAATGCCACTATACTGCATAAATATTTTGTAAAATCTCTTAAAATACATTAATGTATGTCCACTCCTGATCAAAATGTTAAAAAAACATTTGCATTTTGCTGTTGTAAGTAAAGCTTCAACATGCAAAAAGAAGAAATGGTAAGACAAAAATTGAGTAGGTAATTTATTGCAAACAACAATTCAACTAAAATAGGCTGTTTAACACATTTTTCAGACCTTTTTCAGACAGGCACTGTGACCTGCAGTGTTGAAAATGCCATTACCACACAAACGAGCGCCTTCAGTCATGAGGGATGCACCCTCCAACATCCCCACATAGCCATCTGCCTTTTGATGCCCCTGAACAACCTGAAGCTCCAGTGTTCCATTGAAGGAAAAAGCACCCCAGGTCCCCGCCACTGTGCAGTGTGGAAAATATCTCTAGTGTGATCTCTCTTCTCATGCCAGTAAAGTTGGAAGCAATCAGGACAATTTCTTCCACCTTTCAATGTCCCATGTTTGTGTGCGCTCATGAAATTTTCTGAACGGGCCATTTTGTGGCGGAAAAGGAGAAAAGGCCTTTGAAGACGCTTTTTGTTCTTAACAGGTCTCTTGCAGATGCCGTCAGATGGTTATTGGACTGCACTTGCCACCAGTAACAAACTTTATTTGGGCTGAGGATGGTCCCGTGTTTTGACGGACAGCCAATGGGATTCTCCAGCTCAGGGATGAGGACTTTTTTTTTTTTTAGGTCTACTACTTCCTTGACTTTTTGGTTCCATAACCCTCAGGATGTTTGAAGAAGTTTGAAATCTTTGCGATCAAAAGATTTGCCATCAAAAGATCATGACAGTGACAGAACATGAATCCACAGTTTGCATATTAAAGGCTGTGGTCTTAAACTTTTAATATAGTGATGACAGCCTGTTTGTCTTTAATGCTTCTTTGCAATACATTTTTTGTCTTTACTCCCATTTTTTATTTTTGCAGTTAAAAGCTCTTCTTAGAACTTCCTTAAGATCCAATAGTGCAAAATGTATATTCTTGCAGATTTTCAACCAGTCGCCAGATATTCAACTGTTTCTTGCCTGATTTGATGCAAAATGTTCCGTCAGTTACTTATCAGTTCCGAACTGGCTTGATGCCACGTTCTTAAGTAATCTGAGGAGATAAGATTACTTGTAATCCGGGGTATTAAAGACACACCAATCTCATCCCTAAAACGGGATCTTAACACTGGATTACGAAAAACACGCCACAATCCAGGTCAAAAACACGGATGTGGAGGAAGGACCTTTGATTTTTGGGCTTTCACTTATGAATTAATTGTGTTTAAGCGCCTCCTTTAAAATGCATCCAGATTTATGATAGTAACGTTGTAGTATGTCTGAGTAAAGTATGTCTGAAATAAACAAAACTATTACCACATTGCACCCTAGACGGACAGGTGAAAATAATATATATTAGTTACTAAAAATAATCTTCATAGATAATTTTTAAACAATTTATTATTATATATTTTATATATTTGCAAACATGTATTTTTTAAAATATCTGATATGAAGTTAATCTGGTTAAAATTACATTTGCTTAATAATGCCTACAGATTTCAGCTAAAAAATGGATCAACTATATTTACAAAGCAATAAAGGTTAGACTGTCACTTTGTGTTTTTTAGGTAGACAATCTTTGTTGATCCTTTGAGATCTGTTCTGCTGATCCCATGACTGATTAATCACTCAAAAACAAAAAGCCAAAAACATTAGTGGAAAATTATTACAAAATAAATGTAACTCCTCACTACCTCAGTCCAATTTGAGCAATAAAATGGCAGCAAAGACGAACATGTATTCTGCACATAGTCTCCCTCTCGTTCTCTCTCTCTCTCTCTCTGTCTCTCTCACACACACGTGCACACACAGGCAACCTTGAGAAAGACAAAATAAAGGCACACAAATAAAGGACAACAGACGTTGGTTCCCCTTGAATTCAGTCCAAATGCGCACTTGCTCAATTAGCCGGGTCCGCCAAGGCGACGTCAACCCGGCCGTTCAAACAATGGACACAGGAGGATTCATAAAGCGGCAGGGAGGAAATATGAGCTAATGCCTACTATTCCAATTAAAGTAACATTTGTTGCCTGTGACACCTAAATGTGATTCTCCACAGCTGCTGCTTGCTGTGGCACAATAGAAGGTGTAGCAAGGGTGACGGCCATGTTATATTGTTGGACAGCGATTGTGTGAAAGGTCGGGGGCCTCGTCCCTCATGGGAGAGAGTCAGCTCCATCATCTTAAAGGCAGAGGAGACATTTTTCTTCTCCCTTTTTTGCTGGGGTTTTCTCCTCATTTCCTGCTGCAGTTATATAAACAGTATTTGCCAAAGTAAAACTACATCCTCTGTTCTGCACAGCTGCACATGTACTGTATATACTCACAGGCCACTTCATGAGGTACACCCTGCACAATTTAAAGACATTAAGTAATCTAAAAATTCTGCCGTTACAAACATAATGTTTGACAGTATTATACAGCACATCAGTATGTTTACTATTGTGCTTGTTCTGGAGAACTATATTATCATTGGGTCCTCTCGTGTAGCTAAATAAGCTAAGCAACATATTACAAAAAGCTCTCAGTAGGTGGTGTAGTTACACACCACAATAATAAATATATTGTTGATGCCATGGCAGGCAATGAACCGTATTTTGCAAGTTAAGCTTTCATCATGAACCGCATGCACCTCATTATTAAAATTTACATCCCCCCTCTACTGTGGTGAACCTTCTCAGGAGTGGCTGGCCAACCAACATTAGACAACTCATCCAAGAGGTCACTAAAGACCCCACAACAACATACAAAGAACTGTCACTTGTCCGAGTTAAGGTTACTGTTCATTACTCCACCATAAGAACGACAATGGGCAAAAACAGCCTGCATGGCAGAGTTCCAACACAAAAAACACTGCTGAACAAAAAGAAATTTAAAGTTTGTCTTAAAACATCTTAGCGCCCACCTCTGAATGGCTAAAATAAAAAAATAAGACTTTGGACTGGCCCAGTCAAAGTCCTTACCTGAATCCAATTGAGATGCTGTGGCATGACCTTTAAAAGGTGCTTCATGCTGGAAAACCCTTCAATGTGGCTGAACAATTCTGCAAAGACGAAGGGGCTAACTGCATGCTACTGATTGCAGAAATTGATTCTTGTCACAGCGTGGTCACACGACACACGAATAGGGCAATTTTGATTTCTAATCATTGTATTAGGAAGTCTAATAGGCGTTTTATGTATTTCTAAATGTTTACCCTGCTAGTACAGGTTCTTTTATTCAAGTGTGAACACAATCATCCGAACCCTGGTGTGCACCAAACCAGTGGACTTAGATGGGTCATGCTGCGCTTCCAAAACCACCTACATATTCAACTCAGAAGATGGCATTTTGGTTTGCAATGTTTTTAGTTGTGTTATGTAATATGACACGAAAGCTGTCTAATCAAGTGTGGTCTTTAATGTGTGCCAGTTAGTCTCGTGGCAAAAAGACTAGCGTGAACACCAAGCCAACCACACCAAGTATCTTTTTTTTTTAATCAGACTAGGGTACCATATCACAAGTATGAATACAGCTAACTGAATACTGAATGGTATAAAATTGTGTAGTTGCTTTAGTTACTCACAGGGGTCACTCTTTCTTCCTTCAAAACACACACACACACACACACACACACACAAAGCCACTTGACGGCATCACACGTGTTTGCAGCATTGTATACACATAAGTACCAACGAGGATGTGGGTACGCATGCACCCAGCCCAAAGCAACAGCAGTATTGCCTTACTTGCGGTAGCTGTGGTCACCATCACACAAGACCAGCTACCGAGACGCCAGTGGGCTCAACGAAGCTTTCCATCACTGACAAAAAAAAAAGGCCCGGCCCGGGTCGAATCACAAAGCTCAAAAAAAAAAAAAGCCTGTGCGTCCATGACATCCATGACACATTGAAGTGGTCAAAAGCCAACATCAGAGGACGCCTAAATATAAACGATGAGGTTGTGCAATCAAAGCCTCAAGTGTGTCTTTCATTTGCACAAACTGCCAACAGGGGAAAACGTGGCTTAGCAGTGCTGGGGAGGAATTCTTTGAAACAAAACAATAGGCTTGGATTTCTGTGTAAATTAATCATTTTTATGTTGCTCACTAGTCAAAGACAGGAGTGCTCTGCTGAAAGATACTCTGACAGGAGCGCTTTGCTGTTTTTAAGAACCTACTGCAAAAAATCTTGTCAATACCTCTATGTAACAGGACCTTGTGCAAAAATCCCAGTCAAAGGGTCCATATCTATTGCAAAAATGCTAGTCAAAGATGCTCTATATGACAGGAGCACTCTGCTGTTTTTATGGACCAACTGGGAAAAATATTCCATATGACAGAACTCATTTTTATGTACCTAGTGTTTGTGAATACTACCACGAAAAACACATCAAATATCCTCTTATGACAGAAAAGCTTTTCTATTTTTATGGCCCGACTGTAAAAACACTAGTCAAAGACCTTCTACATGACACGAGCTCTGCCTTTTTTAAGGATCTACTTAAGTACTTTATATTGATGTAAATTATGTTATTTATTATGTATTGTGTAAAACTAAGACAGGAACAACTTCAAATTAAAAGCACAAAATGAATACAGATCAGCATCTACCAGTATGAGCCAAGACCTTCGCACAAATATGCTCATTAGCACTGTGGAAGGTCATCAAATCTTAGCTTTATGCATTCTCACATACTATCAGCATTTGGGACCAATCATACGGTGAAAGAAAAAGGGGAAACATACAATAAAATTGTAGTCTGTTGATGCATCGTGGAACAAAGATGGCACATGCACAATGGTGTGTTCAAGGACAGACTTAGTCCAAAAACATGCAAACATTTTGGCATTTGTAACTCTATATTAGTTTTTGAAAAAAATAATGGCCCTTGAAGGGATAAGCAGGAATAGGGCAAAAGGAAAAGAAGAAGATTTACAAAATTCAAATGCATTTATTTAAATTGTATGCTTTTTTTTTAAGCATTGCACCTGAAAGTTTCCCGCTGGTGGTTGGGGACCCCTGCTCTGAAGACAGGAGCACTCCGGTGTTTTAATGACCTGCTGCAAAAACACTCGTCAAAGATACTCTGTGTGAATGCAGAGGCGGTGGTGAAAAGGGAAAAAAAACTCTGTCCTCTTGAAATCTCTCATGTCGGGCAAGCAGGCTAACTTGATCTCATCGTATGTGCACTTCCTGGTGTCTCAGTAATGATTGTTAATGATGTCACCCGATCAGCAACAGAGGAAGTGTGCGGGTGTGTGTGTCATCATATGTGTGTCTTCATCTCCAGAAGTGTGTGTGTGTGTGTGTGTGTGTGCGCATATATTCATAGATGGCCAGATTGGGGGTCATTTTATGCTGGTGGGGTGCATAGGAAGTGTGCAGGACAATGAAGTCCAGTGTCTGACAAACGTAACTGTCCCCATCTTGTGTCTGCTTCCCGCCCCCCTCTCCCCTTCTTTGCTTAATCCCCATCCCTCACCCATACTTACAACTCCCCCTCCCCTCCTATGGCCACATCAGTTAGAGCATAGGGTCAAATGGAAATTACTGTTCAGCCTCCCCCCATAAAACCCCATTCGGTCCTTCTTCAATACAACAAGAGGCGGGATTACAAACCGAGGGCTGGTGGGAGGCGGGGAGGTCTTTTCTCCCAATCTGAAAGGCGGAAAAGGCTTTCTGACAACAAGTAGCTAATTCTAGAAAAAAGTTTACATGACGGTGACCTCTCTATTTTGTCTCCCGGTAAACATCCATCTTCTAATTTTAATGCCACAGACAGCGTAGGCCTACTTGTTTACTGACCATTTTGTGTATGCACGCCTAGTTTAGCCTATTCCCACGAGTAGTTTGCACTTTGCCAGTTAATAAGTAGAAAATATGTATTTATTATTATGCATTTTTATTTTAGTTATCCTTGAAATTAATAAACCCCAGCCATTAGCCCGGTATTATTATGATTATATTGTTAATTATTATTATTTATTATATAATTACTGCATTATCTTGTTTGCCATGAAACAGTATGACAGCAGACAACATTGTTGTTTCTTTAATATTGATGAAGTTGTGACTAGTTTTGCTAGACAAGCTGCATGAGAGCTGCGCTGGGGGAGCTGCGGTTCATTGAGCCAAAAAAATGAATTCCAAAATGGACTGCGACATTCTGAAGCACAGCATGGAAGGTTTCCAACCACAATGTAAGAACCAATTAAAAGTATATACAAATACAGTTACAAATCCATCTAGACCAGTAAGACAATGCAATTATATATACAGTATACACGCCTAGCTCATATGTATGCCTACCTTTGTCTTTGTCTTTTAACATTTCAGCCTTTTCTTGTAGTGCCTTTTGCTCTATTTTGGCTGTTTTTTAAAACTTTATCTTCACACTTTTTTTTCTGATGTAATAAATTTTTTTTCTAAGGTTCTCTCGATCGAGCGGCAAAGTCCTCAAGATTGACTAGTAAATCACAATCGACGGGTTGGTGACCCCTGATCTAGAGAAATGTATTTACAATTTTCCTTGTTTAGGTCATGATTGGATTGTCCCCAGAATTCAAATGGTAGAGTTCTCTCTGTCATATCATAACATTTTACGACATTTTCTGTAAACCAGGGAGTGGCCTAAAAACAAAAAATGGTACATTGTTGGGGGCCAGTTGTACTCTGTCATTGACAGACCAGATTTGGTTTATAGATCATAGATCCAGTGTCATTCAGAAGACAGTTTAATCATTATTAATGATATCAATTATCAATCATGATTTTGTTGAACAACTTACAAGAGGCCCGGTGGGATACATTGTGGTTTTCTACAGCCAATCCAAATCCATCCATCCATTTTCTATACCGCTTATCCTCATTATTTTAAAGTCAATTTTAAAGTTAGTGTGCTTTGTCCACACTATTGCACACCTGAGATGCAGAAAAAAAGCTACTTATTGATATTTTGCACCTGTAGAACACCTGACTTTCGTATCTGGCGTGTAAAAAAACAGCCTAAGAATCAATTTAAACATTGTATGTTAAAATGAGTATTTATTCACTGTTTGCCTCAGTGGAGGCATGCATTTATATAGTAGTCTGCTTATGAATTAATAATGCACACTTGTATAGTCTAAAAACATATAGCTCTTATTCGACTGTTTTTACACGTCAGTCCAGCAACCACCAGAAGCAGGACGCCAGAGAAGATAGCCGCGCCGTTAGCCTAAAAGCTGCATCCGCCTCACACAAACAACTCTTAACGATTTCCTTGTACAAAAGCTGTGGCCAGACAAAGCATTAGAAAAGCTTTGCAGATAGCGCTAATGGAGCCGTGGTTGTTAATGGGCGAGCAGCACTCTGAGCGATAAATGATGCTTATCTTAGTTTTTAAGCAGCAAAGGATTTGTTACACTTCTCCCTCGGCCCATCCTTTGATGCAGCCACTGATAACACGCTAATGATTTCTGTGGCACGCTTACCCTGCTGTCGCTTGTTGCACATTGTTTTTTCAAATATTCTCAGGGCCTCATTCCCATCAATATTTTTCTTAATTTGTATAAAATGCTAGAATGCAAGGCTCTGCTTTACCTTGTACCTCACTGAATAAGCAATTTAGTCATACATAAAGTCAGAAACTTAGAAATTAAAAGGAGTATGTTTAGAATAATCAGAGAGATGTGATAAATGTGCCCTGCTGTTTTTAGAATCTACTACAAAAAATGCTAGTCAAAGCGTCTCTGGTACAACGACATTTTTGTTTTTAAGAACCTCCTGCATAAACACTAGTCAAATATTATCTATATGACAGGATTGCTACACCTATTTTAAGAACCTACTGCAGAAATGCAAGTCAAAGATCTTCGGAAAAAAAAAAAACGTGCACCTGCAGCCATTTGCGGCCTGTGGCTGTCTTTTATTGGCCTGCGGCACATTCTAAAAGTAGATTTTAGCAAGAAAATAAAAAAAAATAACAGCAAAAATTGACAAATCTGCAGTCATTTTACAAGAATAAAGCCAAAATGTTAAGAGGAAAAAGTTATCTAACAAAATAACAGCAAATTATTGTGAGGACAAAATTTTAGTAGCATAAAGTTGAAATATTATGAGAAACAGAAAAAATAATATTTTGGGTTAAAGCCAAAATATAATGAGAATAAAGTCAAAATATTATGAAAAAAGTACAAATATTTTTTACAAAGAAAACTGAATTAATATTTGGGGGCAAAATGAGAAAAAAGAGCAAAGACCGACATTTGTACTAATAATATGTTTTTTGACCTATATTACAAAGCTGAGATACAATTTTCTTAAAATATGCATAACTTCTTAGCATATCATCAAAGTGACAAGTAAAGGCTATTCTAATTCGAATTCAAAATGGCCCTTGCATCCTTTTATTTTTTGGTATATGGCCTTTAATGGAAAAGGTTTGGACACCCCTGGTAGGAATAGAAGCACTGTGCTGTTTCTAAGGACCTACTGCATCACCCCATGGTGTCTAAGGTCAACACGACAGACAAAGGTAGGTCACGGCCCTTGTTGGAGCGTCCTTGTCTGGGGAGACAGACCGCGTCCCACTTGTCAGCCCTCCATGGTTTGTTCCTGCCTAAATGGGTGTAATTACATGATGTTTGGATCCTAATTCAGCGGGTGAAGGAGGGAGGGGCAGGGGTGTATAGGTTGAAGGGGCACAACCCCTGCACTTCCAAAACATGACCCGGGAATGCGGACGAGACGCCGGGAGTCTAGGCTGTGACAATGGCGAGAGAGCGTGGTGACCCTGGCTAACGGGCCCCAGCTGATGTCCTCCTGGAGCACCCATCTGTTCCTTTCACCTCCATGGATCCCATATGGGGACTAAACAACAAATCCAGGATGAAGATATCATTCCAGACCACTTGGACCGGTTGGACTTGGACGTGTGCTTTTTGCTACAGTATTTGAATTGAAAATAAACTAGGATATATTTCAGAGCAGTCAGTGTACAGCTTATATCATTGACACACAGCCAATATTATCTAAATAGCTGGCAACACAGGTGCGTAGCAAAATAAATGTGTCTTGCCTATAGGTAAGCATGGCGGTGGTAGTATCATGGTCTGTAGCTGCATGAGTGCTGCGGGCAGTGGGTGAGCTGCGGGTTCATTGAAGGGAAACATCAATTCCAGCATGTACTGTGGCATTCTGAAGCATACCATGACCATCTCTCCATGTTAGGATTCACTGGATATCTTTATATGTTGTTTGTCCGAGGCAGGACGGCATTAAACAGTTCATCTAATTAGAGACTTTAATTAACAATTCATTAAGTTATGAAAACATTTCTCCAGCGAGGTTGGCCTACTTCTTTTGGCTCTGAATGCTGTCATCTGGCTAATGTTAGTTAGCTGATTACAAGTTTGGCATTAAAGTGATAGGGTGAATTCTTTATTGCACAATTTGCACACAGCTAGCTCTTTAAAAATGTGTTTTTATCTGGCTTCAATGTAAAGTCCAGTCACGACTACCTCGTTCTTGTCAGAGCACACGCTGTTGATTGCATAAACCTGCCAGAACGTTATTTGCAATTTTAGTTTTTGTTATGTGTTCATGCACATTTGGAAAAACAAGTCTTGCATAGTCCAGACTGTCTAAGACAAAGATCATGGCTCAGAGGATTCCTGCTAAATATCACAATGTAATACAAAGCATATAGCACACATCCATCAAAATAACATTTCCAGGGAAAACCATACATCCTCATTAACCGGGGACTGGCTCGGGGAATTTACGCAATCCCCAGCTAATACAGTCGTCTTTTGATCCCAGTCATTAACGCACCATTAGGACTATTTTTTATGTACTGTTTCATGCAGCACTCACTACCTTAGACCTTATTACCAGCCACATGATCAATATCCAGATACGAGAGAGTGTTTTTTAGTTAAGGCCAAACTTTTCCGTCAAAGCAGTAAAAGACATCCCGAAAATTTGCGGCAAATGAGTCACAGATGTGTGTGTTTGTAAAGATAAATTGAATTAAAGGGCAAGGGCCCAGACTGACTGTCCTCAGTGGCCTTCTAATCACGCTGTTCGTGATTTAACTGGCTTCAACAGGTAATGCCGTTTAAGGCAAAACCGGGGCAGGCAACAGGAAATGAAACACGGTCGCCTCAAACGTGGATTGTCGGAGTGGTTTGACTCACTCTCCTTCAAGTACCCCCACCCACTCTCTCCTACTTCAGGCCTGTCCACGCCCGCCGACTTAAAGAAAACCAATTAAGCCTTGCAGGAAAGTGTTCTGGATGGAATGCGCTGGATCGGCCTGCATCTAATACGCCGTCAGAACACTTGTGCCCGCAACAACAACAACACACATGCAGACATGCGATGACTCAGATGCCTTCAAAACGGCACATGTACCCTCTCTTAATTGAACTTTAATGCTAAGATGTCTCCTAACTTTCTACTATATATATATATATATATATA
>QODF01000003.1:1426811-1551953 GCA_024372805.1 Oostethus manadensis | reverse complement strand
GATGCCAATATGTCACATAATATTATATACCTCACAGATTTTGCAGAATTTAATTTAAAGAAAAAGTATATTCTTGTGAAACAGAAATGTTTTTAAGATGGAACAACTTAGAATAAGAAAAGTATGGATGACAATAGTATAGCTTAAAACCGGCTAATTGATCGGCGCCTTACAAATGAAACTGATCTTACCTACATGTGTAAACGTCAGCCACTGTCCGCTTTTGGTCTGCTTAAGGTAGCCAGACCAGAAAGACAGGCAGAAGCCTGCTGTTAGGGCCTATAAGCAGAGAAAAGAGGAAAATGATGGCATTCCTGGCACTGCATGACCAGTCATTTTTGGTTGCAGTACACTTTATTTTTGGTAAGCGGCTCAAATCAGATCTGCAGTGTAAACTGTTTGGCAAATGTTGATACTAATATAATTTAGTAGTTTGGACTGCAATTTTCAATTGTTTTTATTTATACTCGAGAACTACCTCATGTGCATTTCAACTAATTATTTTCGGTCATGCCCCCATTCAGGGACAGAAATGTGTTCCCCCTCCTCCCCATTTGAAATTCTATTGAGAAACTGATAATATCGATTTATCGGCACTGTATAAACTGAACTCCAAACTGAAACTGACAAAATGCCATAAAATGGAGAGTGGTGACGCATACAAGTAGGCCTGTCATGGCACCACATTTTGCTGGATGACAACTGCCGAACAAATTATTGTCGATAATCGATATTATTGATAAATAAAACACACACATACACTACACAGTGTATTTTTAAATGAATGTAGGAGGCCATATTTGAGCTGAGTACAATGCAATGTTTCTGGTGTCCTTCAGCTTGTCTTCTTTGACTCGGATATCCAATTAAGGAAATGCTGTTTGTGACATGAACATGTACGTTCTGCCAGGCAATTTCTACTGTCTATCAAACATTTCCAACATTTCCTTAAATGTTGGATTTCCCACCGTATTGAAGGTTGCATTTCTTTGGCAATGTAGAGAATGACACTGTCTGTGAGGGCACACCAGCTTCAGCTGTTTTTTTTTATATTTACTTTGCAAACCATATGCCTCAGTAAGCGTTGGCTGTCGGGATAAAGTCTCTGCTGCGCGTCCACACTGGGGCTGTGCCAATCCATTTAGAAACCATCGCCTTTGTTCCTTCATGCATATTAGCGTTTGCTTGCTAACTTGTGGCTAGCTCTGTGTATCCACTCACTAATTGCCCCACATCAATGTACTGGGACAAAGAGGCAGAATGGCTGACAGGAGGGTTCACTCTCGTCGTTCCTTCCACTGTAGCACCAGTGTGCACAGACTCATGCAGAGCGAACCCTCTGGTCATCCTGCCTGTGTGGCAAAGAAATGACTTAGACAAAGAAACCAAAGATGCAACAGTTTGATTAATACGACAAATTCATACATGATGGCATGATGGCGCTAACACTGTAAGTCCACCCTGTCTCTCATGTCCCCCTGATGCTCTTATTGTGGCAAAATGTCTCTTCAGTGCAGTGTGCCCACCTTTTAAAAAAAAAATTTGTAGCCTTTTTTGGCATGTTTATGCTCAAGCTGGGGGTAAAAACAATACAAACATAATTCAGAGAGGAACAAATTCTGTCACAAGTAGACGTCCTCATTTTGGGTAAATTTCACTACTCATAGCGATGGAATCAATGCGTTAAAATAAACTCTAAGTCTGATTTCTGCATGAAGCCAAAGGATTTAACTGAATGTTTCACTTGTTCGCTACTTTTGATTGATGCATATACACTAAAATAGAGTACAACTGTTATAAATCGAGAAATGGCATCAACACTGTCAATATTTGTGCTTGTGCAGTGCCCACTCACACAGCTGAAGCCAAACAACCCTCCCCTTCCCCTCTCTCCCCAGAAAGCCCTCATCAACGGGAAGGCCCTTCATAATTCACAATCAGCTCAGCCAGTTTTCACCTTTGTCTAAAAATACAATGAAGGAGTAGGCGTGGGGTAGGGGAGGGAGTCTGAAAGATTACTCAAGAATTGCCGGAACAACAGGAACGAACTTGGATGAGCTAAAAATACGACGCAGCGTGTGAATAGGCTAGGGGGTGTGAGTGGGGGGACGCGCACGAAAGGACGCTGACAAAGCTTTGCTGACTTTCAAGTGCAGAGAACAATGGCGGCAGACACTTTCAGGGCGTTTGGCTGCACACTGTGGCGGCTGGATGGGCTGCGAAGCAGGATGTCAACTGCCGCCCCCGTGGAGACAAGTGAGGGGGCTGTTATGATTTAGCGCTGTGTGTACAAAAGTATTGGGACCAGTGAAGAAAGTACAGTATCTCACTTTTTCTGATAACTTCTATACAGCTTGTATAGCATTACAGATTGACTAGAAAGACACAATCATTATTGTCTGATTTGCTGGAAACACAGGTGAGTACTAAAATAAATGTGTCCTGTTATTTGGTGGCATTAGCTTCATCATCTGGTCTGTGGCTGCACAACTGCTGCTGGCACTGGGCAGCTGCGGTTCATTAAGGGACAACACGAATTCCAACACAAGTGAGTTGCAATATAAATGTGTACTTTCTACAGTCAAGCTTTGCAGTGCGAGCATCAAGGGTCTGCCTGAGTGTCGGCCTGCCGACACTGGGGACGCTTCACACAAACACATCCAACTGGTGTCCAAAGTGCCCATACTTAGTATGAGGACATCCTTGATTGTCCTGCATTGCCTTAACCCAGCTGGATTTGGAATTCACAAGAGCTGCTCAGGTTGTTACCGGAATCCTCTTCCACTCCTTCATCATGACATGACTGGTGGAGTTGGTGGACACTTTACACATCTCCATCTTACTTCCTTCCTTCTACTTGAGCTTGCCCCACAGGTGCTCAATTGGGTTGAGGTTTTAAAGGCACATACTTGGCAACTCCATCACCTTCAACTTCCTCAGCCAGTCACTTGTCATAGCTACCCGGTGTTGGAAGCACTCATGCATCCCTGGGCTATTACGCTGACAAGACACAATTATCTCAGACAATAATGGCTGTGTGTTGTGTGATTTTCAGAGGATAGTAAATATATACTGCTATATAATCTGTACAACATTTCTAAAGCATATCCACGCTTCACTTCTAAGGTAGTACAGCGCAAAACAGTACCAGCAAAGCATCAAAGCATGTCTTGACGTTCCCACAAAATATAGAATTGTCCACACCATGTCTTGGTAGGATAAAGAATCACGATTCAAGAGTGGATAAAAGAGTCTTGCTCAACTTCTGATTGATTCATTAATTGATTGATAGAGAAGTGTGGTGAATGAGTCTTATTTGAAAAAGAAACAAGCATGGTTGAGAGTCCAAAACATGAGAAGTGCAACGTGAGATGCGCCTGCGACCTCTCATCTCATCGATTCAGACGTGGCGCTTCTGGACTTAATTACCCTCAATTTACCCCCGAGCCATCACTTTTCCCCGTTGATCACCTTGTCCCTTCAAGTGGAGAAGAAAAAGAAGAAGAGGTGTATGTTTCCAAGGCCGGTGCGTTTGTGGTTTTCTGGGAATTTACAGGCCGCCTCGTCTGTAATCTGATGTCACTTCAGAAGTTGAGTCAATCACGTATATGCCGCTTTGGCGTGTGTGTGTGCCTGTGTGTGTGTGTGTGTGTGTGTGCTCGTGTCCTCCCTCTGCAGGAGGTTAAATGCTTACAAGGCAGCACTCAGTCAGGCTGTCCCCATCTTGGGAGCGCTTGATTGGGCAGTGAAGTCAATTAAGCAGTGTTCACTACACCAAAAATGTAATAGTTACACTTTTGTGCCCTTAGCTTTCACAATGACATTTTGTGTGCACAGTACACAACTTACATTACGCATAAAGTATACACATAACCTAAAGACCTGACTTGACAGCTTTTGTGACATAACTCAAATATTCCGAACCAAAATGCCATCTGCCTGGTGGACTACATTGGTTATTTTTTACCAGTTTAGATTTCATTAGAACAACTTTTAACATACCACAACCCATTTTGCCATTTGCCATGCTTTTTGCTGTCATTTTAACACTGATCCATATTTCAGCATTCCCAAGTGACCCAAACTATACCAGAGTTCACTTGGAAGCGAACTGATACCATCTCTCCAGCTGTTGCAGTCTACTTGTTGTGCACATCAGGGTTTGAAATTCTGCATTCAACATCATTGGATCACGTGATCACAGGGTTTGTTGCATCAACAGGTAGCTTAACTTTTAGCCTCAATCAACAGGCTGGTGATTATGGAAGCGGAAGTGAGAAAATAGACACAAGAGCCTAAAAAGGCTAAGCAATCAACACCCGGTATAAAACAAGCCTGATTGCCTCATGGGACCTTCCCTTTTCCCAGGAATTAGACACGTCCACTTTCAACACTCACTCGCACGCACACATGCACAAAGGCCGACCACTCCAACACGCTGCTCGCGCTGTTTACCGTAATTAGCATCAGTTCATTTGCGGCCCGCTGACCCAGTGTGACCCTCATCGAGGGATCTGGGTCAACCGGGACGGACAGACGACAGGCTGTCCGGCGAGAGCGGAAGGTGGACGTCTGGTAGGCTGAGGGGAAAGTGTGGAAAGTACGCACGAGTGTCTGTTAGTGTGTGTGTGCTGACGGATGACAAAAAGCTGCTTTGGCAGATGACAAAAGCCGGTGTCTGTTGTTTGAGTGTGTCTGTGTGTGTGTGCGTGTGTTTGCGTGTGTTTGTGTGTGTATAGGTGTTTCGGCACACGTTTGCAGGGGTGTGTGTGGGAGTGTGGGGGTGTGTGCGTATGTGTGTGTGCGCGCGCTCTTCATTGTGCTGGACTTCAGAGGCCCAAATGTCTCCTGCTTCCTCTCGGAGGCAGTGGGTTAAAAATAATGTGGTGTGCAGTGAGCGGCAGGGAGCAAGGCGCAGACAGCTAGGAGCCAGAGCCTCACGCTCATCCACACACCCACCCCCTCCACCTCCCACCCAGCCCCACACAAACACACACACGCAAACACACACTAAAGCCGTAGCAGCAAGGCTATATGGATTTGTGTTTTATGGACACCTCACTCACTCACTATCCCCATAAATGTTAGCCTATACAAACACAAATAGATGCTCATCCATTTGCCTACACTTCATTTCATGTCTTCCTTCCTCAACACATGAAAAAACACACGGCCTCCCAACTTTGTTTTTCCATCCTAATGTCCAAACATAACTCTTTTGCCAGCTGCAGCTTGCAAAACCATTTAACCCGGGGTACTTTTTGAAATGAACATTTAGGGCATAGCATGTCAATACACTCACAGGCCAACATTAGGTATACCTCTAACATCTAATGACAGAACATAAACTTTGTCAAATAGAATTCAGGAGATTTTGGTGCAAATACAAATAATATAATTTAAAAAAATACTCTGTAGCTTGGTAGATGTGTGTGCTGATGCAAAGAACCATATTAACTTGAACTTCAACTTTTTTAATTCAAGTCAAAATGGTCAAAAAGTCAAACTACAATATAAAGGTAGAAGAATCATGTGATTTCTCTCAGCCAATCAGTGAATAAAAGTATTACAAATAATGAAGATGTTAAAAATATAATGAAACACTAGTATAATACAATGATGTGTCATCATGACTGTATTTCCTCACATGGTGGCCAGACCTGCTTATTTGGTACCAAAGTAAACTCAGGTGTGGGTGGAGGGTGGGGGATGTCAATCTGTCCGTTTGATTGATTGATTGGTCAATTACAATTCATTCATTCATTTTCCGAGACACTTATTCCCCATTAGGATTGCGATGGTATACTGAAAACTATCCCAGCTGACTTTTGGTAAGAGGTGTGGTGGACTGGTTGCCAGCCAGTCACAGGGCACTTATAGACAAACAACAATTCACACTCACATTAATACCTATGGACAATTTAGAGTTGCCAATTAACCTAACATCCATAGTTTTGGAATGTGGGAGGAGACCGGACTACCTGGAAAAAACCATGCACGCACAGAGAGATCATGTAAACTCCACACAGAGATGTCCAGTGGGGATTCCAACCCAGACAATAAGAATGGTAAATATTAGGGAAGTTCACAATAATCCCATTCGACTGGAAATCTGGTTTGAGGATATGATGATTCAGATTTGCCGGTAGATTACTCTTGTATCAATAATGATCAGCTATAAATCTTTAGATTCATCTATTGTGGAGACATGCACCGGATATCGCGAGAGAAGCAATCATTTGACATTGAGTTTTATAAAGATCAACAACGCTTGAGACTGGGCCGCCATCGAAAGGATTGTCATGCATGCTCCATAACTAACCATGCCTGCAGCTAAGGTAGCTATCTTAAGCAAAGCCGAGCTGGCAGGCTGGGTGAGCTACCTTCCGAGGCCGAGAAAGGTGAATTGTGGGCGGACCCAATCCTTGAGAAGCCACACTTGATCAATGGGTGTCAGGTGAACCAGTGTGTATGGCCGGGTGAGACACCTGCCATGGCCAAAATTGCTGCATGGGAGGCGGAGAAAAAGGGCCATAGATACAAATTGAGAGATGCGGAGGGACCCTTACATTTTAATCATTTGATGCTACAATCAATCCATTGTTGGTCAATATATGCCAAGCTATCAGAACACAACATCATCATGTTACCTTTGTGTTATAAGTGACAAAGAAAATTTGTTTAATAGCTAATAATATATCTTAATGTTTTAAAATATTGCTAAGGACAATTAAAAAAACAAACAAGCTATGAAACGAAAATGGCTCCTGGGCCACACGTTGGACACGCATGGCCTATGTCTTTCTTGACACCATTTATATTGACTAGTAAAAAATGCTTTTTAAAAAAATAACTTCTGTACCAAAAAAGTATTTTGTATTGTGCATTTTACAATATATGTATTGTAGTTATTTAGAACTGTTTTGAACATTTCGCTTTTTCCTCGTTTAAGTGTGTATTGTGCAGGTGTTCTTAATGAAGTGTCTAGTGCGTGGGCATGCTTCGCCCTATCAAATGAACCATACTGGTTGTCCTACAAGGTTTACTTCAAGTAAACAAAAGAGAACACAAGGTGGCACTGAGACATTGATGGCAACGTCTTCACCCTTTGACCCACACACGACACGTGCCGGTCAGCCAGGAAAAAAGCAGCATGACTAACTCACAGGTAATGGGACTACCACATATTTTCCCCATCCCCACCGCCGCCATCCACACCATAAACACACTCATCTTCCTTCTCCACCCCTCCCTCCATTGCGTGAGGAAGCCAGGGCGGCTGCAGTCTTTCTCCGCCCCGAGATAAGACTGTCTCCAAGCGGCCTCACACACCTCCTGTCATCTGTCTGCTCTTCTTATCAGCCGGCTGCCGCATGCTGGTGTTGATGCTCTAATTAAAGCCACCTTGTCATATCTGCGCCGCGGCGCCGCCACTCTCGATCCGGGATACAAACTTGTCTTTGTTGCATTGTTCAGCGCTTTTGTTTTGCACTGTAAGGGAACTTGTTGGCCCGCACTTGGATGTCACACTGTATATCATTGTGACTATGTTAGTCATTGTCTTAGTGCAATTCAAGTCTTAGCTTTCTTAACTTTTTTTCAGTCATTTTGAAATCATAAAACAGTAAATATTATGAGTTGCATTTTAATGAAATGTACGCTTTTTATTAATCATAATTATTACAGGTCAGTTTCATTTGACCCTTCCCCTCGCCTCCTTTGTTGAGTTGTAATTTTAAGACAGTTTTACTAAAAATAAGGTATTTTGAGTTGAAAAGTGCTATGGCTCCTTGCACCTTTGTCTTATATCTAAATTATTAGTGCAATTTTCATTTAGCTTTTCCTCCTAGTGGCTCATATATTACTATTACAGTTTAGTCGAATTTGCCTCTTTTGAGCCACAATATTAGGCCCATTTGAGAATGTATCCAAAGGAAGCTCCTTTGTGCTACTATTCCTTGCAGCTTTGTCAAATATTTGAGCAATTTTTGTCTTTCAACTTTCATTATCTCCCAGTGGCACATATTGCTATTGCAGATCAGCACCTCCTTAGAGCTGGGCTAAATAACTGTGATGCTAGTGGAGTTCACACACACCACTCAACATTTTTCCTTGCCACCCCTTATCTGATTAAAGTGTTTACAAAGTGGGAGTGCTGTAAAAACAGGTCCGGCAGATTATTTTTATTATATTCCTCTTACTCGGAACAAACCCGACCTTGTGTCTCTTGTTTTCCAAGCACTGTTTTCACACCTTTCAGGTTTTCTTATCAGCGCCTTTTGACCCGACAGTCATCCAACGATCTAATCAGGAAAGAAAAAGAATATATATAGTATACACACACACATCAATGCTTCGACAGAGTGACGCCGATCTTAACAAACAGGTTACGTGGGTGCCAGCAGCTTGTTTTGTCTCCATTTACTGTAACTCTGACATCAGAGTATGTGATAAGAAGAACCAGTTCCAAAGAGATACTCTTAACACCAAAAAAAAGCCATACCCATAAATGTTTATAGCTCGCCATTAAGCTTGGCTTTAGATGTTGAATGTGTCAGTCGCTGATAGCGGCGCCTGTCAGCTGATTTACAGTCACGGCAGAAATTACCTTAGTGACGCCTGGAGAGGATGACTAACCAACTCAGGTAGGGTCAACAAGCACAGACAGTCTGATAAGAAGGAGATAGAGAGGAAGAACGAGAGCAAAGCCTTTCGATGGACAAGAAGAATGAGGGTCACTCCACATAAACGTGGCAGACATCTCTTGATCTACCCCGAAGACACGAGACCAGACGCAAATGACTATCTGATTGATTCTCTTGTTGGTCAGAGGATTCCTATCAGCAGAACACACTTTCACGTGTAGTCAATGTTCTGGAGAGCTTTCGATTGGTTGGAAAGCCCAGTTTAAACTATGCAATACAAGTACAGTACATGTATAGGCGTCCTATTACCTAAACCTAGACCTAAACACACTGTGGGTGTTGGTTGGTTAACATATCAGTGTTTTTATGGAATAATGATACTTTTCTCAGACATTGTCTTGTGATAAACTGCCACTATTTAGTTGGTTTGTTTCTGTTCCTTCTGTTCGTTCCTATGAAAATCACTGTAGATACTGTAGGTGCACACATGATGTACATAACGTTTACATACTTATCTCGACGGTAAAAGTATGTGTAGTTGTGCATGCGATGACCACTTTTCTGCATGAGTCCCGCCTACACTGCGTGTTGCGGTTCCACATAGTACTCGGTTAGTTTTTTTAGGTTCAGTTTAATTCTTCCGTTTGGTTGTGTTTCTTCTGTTTGTTTATGTTGTCATACATACAGTAGTATTCAAAATAATAGCAGTCCAGTGTGACTAACCAGATTAATCACTGTTATTAGTATATTTTTTATTGGTACATGGCAAACAAGCTACCAGTAGGTGCAGTAGATTCTCAGAAAACAACACCCAGCATTCGTGATATGCACGCTCTTAACAGCATTTTTGATGTCACCTTACAAGATTGGGCTGGCAACATTAATTGTGCTGGTTTGGAACCAAGATTTTTATATATGCAAACAGATCCATGTTTCCTGCTATGTGATAAATAGGCCCAACACCATAGTAGGAGAAACATGCCCATACCATGATGCTTGCACCGCCATGCTTCACTGTCTTCACTGTGTACTGTGACTTCAACTCAGAGTTTGGGGGTCGTCTCACAAACTGTATGCGGCCCTTGGACTCAAAATAACAATTTTACTCTCATCAGTCCACAAATGTTCCTCCATTTGTCTTTAGGCCAATTGATGGTTTTTTTTTGGCAAATTGTAACCTCTTCCGCATATTACTTTTGTTTAACAAAAGGGGGATCCATCCATCCATCCATTTTCTTCCGCTTATCCGAGGTCGGGTCACGGGGGCAGCAACCTAAGCAGGGAAGCCCAGACGTCCCTCTCCCCGCCCACTTCATCCAGCTCTTCCCAGCGGATGCCGAGGCGTTCCCAGGCCAGCTGAGAGACATAGTCTCTCCAACGTGTCCTGGGTCTTCCCCAAAGCCTCCTACCGGTTGGATGGCCGTGAAGACCTTCCCAGGAGGAAGGCCTTCGGGAGGCTCCTAACCAGATGCCCGAGCCACCTCATCTGACTTCTCTCAATGCGGAGGAGCAACAATTCTACTCCGAGTCTCTCCCGGATGACAGTGCTTCTCACCATATCTCTAAGGGAGAGCCCACCCACCCTGCGGAGAAACTCATTTCGGGCGCTTGTACCCGCGATCTTGTCCTTTCGGTCACTACCCAAAGCTCATGACCATAGGTGAGCGTAGGAACGTAGATTAACCGGTAAATTGAGAGCTTTGCTTTTCGGCTCGGCTCTCTTTTCACCACGACAGACCGGTGCAGAGTCCGCATCACTGCAGACGCTGCACCAATCCGCCTGTCCATCTCGCGTTCCGTCCTTCCATCACTCGTGAAGAAGACCTTGAGGTATTAAACTCCTCCACTTGAGGCAGGACCTCATCCCTGATCCGGAGATGGCACTCCACCCTTTCCCGGGCGAGAACCATGGACTCGGACTTGGAGGTGCTGATTCTCATCCCAGCCGCTTCACACTCAGCTGCGAACCGATCCAGTGAGAGATGAAGGTCACTGCTCGATAAAGCCAACAGGACCACATCATCTGCAAAAAGCAGATGATGTGGTCCTGTGGTCCAGGCCACCAAACTGAAACCCCTCGACGCCCTGGCTTCACCTAAAAATTCTGTCCATTAAAGTAATGAACAGAATGGATGACAAAGGGCAGCCCTGGCGGAGTCCAACCCTCACTGAAAACGGGTCCGACTTATTGCCGGCAATGCGAACCGAACTCTGACACCGGTCATACAGGGAACAAACCGACTGGATTAGGTGGTCCGATAGGGGGTTTCTTGTAAATAAATTAGCTTCACACAGATGTCTTCTAACTGTCACAGTATTTGGAGGTAATTTCAGACTGTCTTTGATCATCCAGGAGCTGATCATTGGCCAAGCTTTTGCCATTTTTATTATTTTTTATCCATTTTGATAGTTGTCTTCCATATTCTGCCACGTGTCAAAGTATGCTGTTCTTCTGAACAATGTCTTGAACGACCCATTTTCCTCAGGCTTTCAAAGAGAAATGCATGCTCAAGTGCTGGTTTCATCCAACTGATTTGAACCTGCTTTTTCACAAAATTGATCACTGATCAAATGCCACACTGCTATTTTTTTAAAACACCCTTTTCAACTAATTGCCTAATTCCACAGCCTTAAGAGCGTGCATATCATGATTGCTGGGTCTTGTTTGTTTTCTGAGAATCTACTGCACCTACTGGTAACTTGTTTGTCTTGTAGCAGTAAAAATACACTAATGACAGTGATTAATCTGGTTACTCAGATTGGACTGCTATTATTTGAACATTACTGTACATCTAAGTGTGAAACTGTACATAAAATAATACTGTACTTTTTGATTTTCAGATTTCAGAAGTCTTGATTCATGTGGAGCTGATATTGACTTTTTAATAGTGGTCAGACATAATTTTGATACCACAACACTCATGATAAAATATCATTATATCAGATATTGATTAGTGTTGCAGTATATCCGTGCATATGTTGCACACTTATATTATTTCACAAAAGTGATAATCTCATCAGTGGTGTGCAGTCAAGAAAATCCTTGTCTACCAGCCTAACCACTGCCAGAAAGACAGACTTACATTTGGAACTTAATTGTAGTATTTGTTCCATTAGTATACACCAATCTATTCCCAACAGTTAATTATCTTCATTTTGTAGCATGTTTCTTGGCTGCAGTGCTTCCAGCACTTTATGTGTATATACGTTAGATTTGTCTTTGTCCAATCACATTTTACCTTCGGTGTACCATATCAATGTAACCTGCCCGGGCCTTCAAAATCAAATTTCCATCTTGGTGAGGTCACTGTCACATACAAAGTTGCAAAGGGTCTGTGTTTTGCCTCTTGATTTGCTTCAAAAGTCGAATCAGTTGGTTGATCAGGGCAAAAAGGAAAGCCCCCTGTCCTGATTGGTTGATCAGGGCAAAACTGTTGTGCACGATAAGTTACACCTACAATGGCTGACTAAGGAGAAATCTCAGGTAAGTATAGGTGCAATACAGACAAAAAGTTTGGACACACCTTTTCAGTCACTGTGTTTTCTTTATTTTCATAAATATTTACATTGTAGATTCTCACTGAAAGCATCAAAACTATGAACAAACACATGTGAAACTATGTAAAAAAAAGAGTCTGAAATAACTAAATATATCTTATATTTTAGATCCCTCAAAGTAGCCACCCTTTGCTTTTTTGATAGCGCTGCAAACCATTGGTGTTCTCTCAATCATCTTCATGAATCGGACACCTGAAATGGTTTTCACTTCACAGGTGTTCCTTGTCAGTGGCATTTCTTGCCTTATTAATGAGGTTGGGACCATTAGTTGTGTTGTGCAGAAGTCAGGTTGACACACAGCCGACAGCCATATTGGACAACTGTTAAAATTCATATACTATGGCAAGAACCAATCAGCTAAGTTAAAAAAGTTAGTGACCATCATTATTTGAATGAAGGTCAGTCAGTCCGGACAATTGCAAAATCTTTGAATGTCTCGCCAACCGCAATTTATTCATAAGTTATTATAATTTTTATACTGTTTTTTGATACTGGTTCTCACGGTAGAAAATAATTCTTGCAGACCCTCAGACGGCCCAGGTACCAACCGCCGGCCATAGGGAACAACATTATAGAAAGTAAACTTGGATGTAATTTAGAGTAGTTAGTGTATCGCTTTTACTAACTAACTAAATGACTTAACACAGAGCCACATAAGTACCAAGAGAATTGTCCTGCGCTGTAAGATGGGGCTGTGGGAGTGCTGTTGACAACTTAGGACTGGGGAACTACGGTTCACTGAAGGGAAACAAGAAATCCAACATGTACTATGTCATTGTACAGAAGAGCAAGCATGGCACTTCACATATATTTCCCAGACTTTGGTGAGGGGTTATCATTCAAAACTTTATTGCTTGGCAGAAATGTGTCCATGCTATCCACTTTAGTATCTTTAAGTGTGCACCATCATTAGCCCTTTATGACCCAGTTGGGACATGAGGCATCAACGCCATTTGTCTCAATCAGCCTCCATTTTCATTCAGTATTTTAAAAAAACAGCGGCTCCTACTTCAGGCCATAAAAGGCGCGCACACACCCACGCGCCGCCAGCGTGTCTCGCAGCCATGCATGCTGCCGTAATGCCATTTAGAGTAATAGCACGGCTAGCAAATAACAGTTAACCGCGTTAACGTCTGTCTCTGGCGCGCCGTTCCCCGTGTGAGCATCTGTCATCTTTATCAATGCGCAGTGGGCCAGGAGCGTGGCTTTGACACAAATCTAATTTCTCCCCTGAAACATCTCGTCCTCCTGTGTCATTTGCGTTCATGGGCCGCTAACAATGATGTCACAGGTGTTTGTCCTGACCTTAAAGCTGCGTTCAACACTTGCGGGTTTGATACTCTGGTCCAGACCAAAAATAACTGGTCAGCACTTTAGTGCTGTTTGCTTTACTTTAACACTGTTATTTTTGCCATGGGATTAAAGGCCGCACTGTAAAGAAAATACACATAAAGCAGGGACCAATCTGCTGGGTTGAATATGGGGAATATTTTTATGATCTTATATTTTTACCATCATAGATTTCATAAAAAGCTTCTAAAATATACTTTTATAGAGCGCTGTTGTCACACACAGCGGGAAAGAGCAGAGCAGGGAGACAGCACTTTTGTCTTGCACATTTGAGTCAATATCAGCCAAAAGTTCCACATCAGAACCACTTAGGCCCTAAGGAATGTTATTAGAATAATGAAAATTTTTGGCATTATTATGTATGGCTTAACATTTCAACACATTTTAAAACCAATGATGAGTTTAATTGAAATATGTTTTTCATTTTATATCATTAACTTTAATAAGATGTATATAAATATGGCATGTCCCACACTGATGATCTCAACTTTGTGTCTAATAAGTAAACTACACAAAATTAAAACAATGATAAGATGTACGTAAATATGGCATGTCCTACACTGATGATGTCAAATTTATTGAGTCTAATAAGTAAACTACACAAAATTACCAATGTTAACATGATTGCATTGTTCTTACCCAAGCTGTATGATATATTAGTATATATCGTTTTTACTCCTCCCTGAGTCACCACCTGAGTCAAGGGCACGATGGCGAGCGTCTGGTGGCGGGGCCTGCACCCATGGGGCCCGGTCGGGCACAGCCCGAAAAGGTAACGTGTGTCGCCCCTCCCATGAGCTCACACCTCGTGGGAGGGGCCAAAGAGAGCTGGGTGGCGGCCGGAGGCGGAGGCCTTGGCGGTCCAAACCTCTGCTGGGAACGCCTGGCAGAGTCCCCTGTCAGAAGGAGTTTCAACTCCCACCTACAGGAGAGCTTTGACCATGTTCCGAGGGAGGCAACGGACATTGAATCCGAGTGGCCGATGTTTCATGCCTCCATTGTCGATGCGGCAGATCGGAGCCGTGGCCGTAAGGTGGTCGGTGCCTGCCGTGGCGGTAATCCCAGAACCCGTTGGTGGACACCAGTGGTGAGGGATGCCGTCAAGCTAAAGAAAGAGTCCTATCAGGCCGTCTTGGCCCATGGGACTCTGGAGGCAGCTGACGGGTGCCGGAAGGCCAAGCGGTCTGCAGCTCTGGTGGTCGCTAAAGCAAAAACCCGGACATGGGAGGAGTTCGGCGAGGCCATGAAAAACGACTTCCGGATGGCTTCAAAAAGATTCTGGACCATCATTCGCCGTCTCTGGAGGGGGAAGCAGTGCACAGTCAACACCGTGTATGGTGGGGACGGTGTGCTGCTGAACTCGACTCGAGATGTTGTGGACCGGTGGAGGGAATACTTTGAAGGGTTCGCCTATCTCTGGGGCTGAGGTCACCGAGGTGGTCAAAAAGCTCTATGGTGGCAAGGCCCCGGAGGTGGATGAGATCCGAGTTCCTTAAGGGCCTGGATGCTGTGGGCGTGTCTTGGTTGACACGACTCTGCAGCATTGCGTGGACGTCGGGGTTGGTGCCCCTTGACTGGCAGACCGGGCTGGTGGTCCCACTTTTTAAGAAGGGGGACCGGAGGGTTCTAACTATCGTGGGATCACGCTCCTCAGCCTTCCCGGTAAGGTCTATTTAGGGGTTCTGGAGAGGAGGATCCGCCGAATAGTCGAATCTCGGATTCAGGAGGAGCAGTGTGGTTTTTGTCTTGGTCGTGGAACTGTGGACCAACTCTATACTCCCGGCAGGGTCCTTGAGGGTGCATGGGAGTTTGCCCAACCAGTCTACATGTGTTTTGTGGACTTGGAGAAGGCATTCGACCGTGTTCCTCGGGGAATACTGCGGGAAGTGCTCCGGGAATATGGGGTATCGGACTACCAAATCCAGGCGGTTTGTTCCCTGTTTGACCGGGGTCAGAGTTTGGTTCGCATTGCAGGAAATGCAAGTCGGACCCGTTTCCAGTGAGGGTTGGATCCACCAGGGCTGCCCTTTGTCACCGATTTTGTTCACTACTTTCATGTACAGAATTTCTAGGCGCAGCCAGGGCGTTAAGGGGTTTCAGTTTGGTGGCCGCAAGATTCGATCTCTGCTTTTTGCAGATGATGTGGTCCTGTTGGCTTCATCGAGCAGTGACCTTCAACTCTCACTGGATCGGTTTGCAGCTGAGTGTGAAGCGGCTGGGATGAGAATCAGCACCTCCAAGTCCGAGTCTATGGTTCTCGCCTGGGAAAGGGTGGAGTGCCATCTCTGGGTCGGGGATGAGGTCCTCCCTCAAGTGGAGAAGTTTAAGTACCTCGGGGTCTTGTTCACGAGTGGTGGAAGGATGGAACGCAAGATGGACAGGCGGATTGGTGCAGCAGCTGCAGTGATGGATTGGAGCGTTGGATTGTTCACCCACTAATAGGGAACGTGAGCTGGGTTTAGACCGTCGTGAGACAGGTTAGTTTTACCCTACTGATGATGTGTTGTTGCAATAGTAATCTCTATTGTAATCTGTAATCTAATCACAGACAGACCGGTGACTCTGCACCGGTCTGTCTGTGAAAAAGGAGCTGAGCCAAAAGGCAAAGCTCTTTTTTCGTTCCTTCCCTCACCTGTGGTCCGAAAGTACAAGATCACGGGTACAAGCGGCCAAAATGAGTTTTCTCCGCAGGGGGGCTGGGCTCTCCCTTAGAGATATGGTGAGAAGCACTGTCATCCGGGAGAGACTCGGAGTAGAACTGTTGCTCCTCCGCATTGAGAGAAGTCAGATGAGGTGGCTCGGGCATCTGGTTAGGATGCCTCCCGAACGCCTTCCCCCTGTGGAGGTGTTCACGGCCATCCAACTGGTAGGAGGCCTCGGGGAAGACCCAGGACACGTTGGAGAGACTATGTCTCTCAGCTGGCCTGGGAACGCCTCGGCATTCGCTGGGAAGAGCTGGATGAAGTGGCCTGGGAGAGGGACCTCTGGGCTTCCCTGCTTAGGTTGCTGCCCCCGCGACCTGACCTCGGAAAAGCGGAAGAAAATTGATGGATGGATGGATATCATTTTTAATAAAGATATCAAACTATTTATCTCCAGATTTACATGTCCCTGGAATTGGTGTGCACCCTGTCATTACAAGGAACCTTGCCTTTAAAAAAAATCATTGATATGAGCAGTGGCATCGCTTTCACCAACGTATACTTTCCTCACTGGAGGTTGGAGCATCTGTTGCTTGTCAAGTAAGTAGTCAGACTTATTATACCTTTTGTGTCAAGCTTAATGTGTCTACCGTGTCATGGTGAAATAACATGTACATAATCACTTTTCAAAAATTTGAAATAGTATATTTGTTCAACGGTACAAGGTTATCATGCTGATAGATTGTTGAAGGTAGCTGAAGAGCCACCTTGTAGTCATTCAGTGCTAATTTCAGCCAAAAATATCCACCATGTCTTTGAGCCATGACTGAGTGTACATGGTTTACACGGGAGGTAGCAATAGTACTGCAGCTGCAAGATACAGTATTATAGACTTCTTTTCTGCAACGAGAGCTTCTTCTCTGGAGTTGAACATCTTTTCGGACAGAACCAACTAATTCCACGACTTCTTAGTGGATGCGGGAAGTGGTGATGACAATGCATACATACCCATGTGGAAACAATGTGACTCGCATGTACTATGACATACACAAGGCGTAAACAGCATTTGACCTAGGTGTAAGCAAGTTTTGGCATTTTGTGCCAATGCGCACCAATTTCACTCATGAACTGCGTGCTGTACAGTATATGTGAACAAAACGCAAACTGTGCCAACCAGTCGTCACCCTTTTCAGGCGTACCATCTAAATGACACACATTTAAATGGCAAGTCTTTCTTGTCAAAATGCCAACTCAATGTGTGTCATTTAGAGGCACAGGAATCTGTGAAGCACAATTTGTGCAAGTGTCAAAACACTTTCAATGACTTGTGGTCACGTTCATGGCTTGGACTCTTTTTAATGTTAATACAGGGTGCTCGTTTAAAGGATAGTAAATAAAAGACAATAATTTATTTATTTTTTAGTAACCAAAAACATTTCCGTCCTTTCATCTTGTCTGTATATGAAGTACATGCACCCTATGCTACTCCAGGAAAAATTCGGATACTATGTTGTAAAAGTATGATCACCTCCTGGTGAGCGTGGGTATATAACACTCCATCTTGGCAGTCAAATTCATTAATACATTCAGCAGAGAATAAAAATATCTTGCCTTGACTCATTGCTCTCCAAATGTCAAAAAACCTTCTGGCTTTTTGTGTGTATGGAATAATTACAGTGACAAGCACCAAGTGCTCCCATATCACATTTCTATTTTATTATCTGATTAGCAAGAATAATGATGTCACACTAACATTAAAGTTACTACACGCGCTGCAGAAAGTCATGGTGTGTAATAAATGTTTCTGCAACATTATATTATTGGCGACATGCTGACAAACATACCAGCAGGCGCCACGATCCAACTCAGTGTGCAGTAAGATGGTATGCAGGGCTTGCACACTGAGTCGAGAAGAGACTGTGTGGCTGCCTCATCCGGGGTTTCAGGAAATGTGCGAGTTTAGCAATTTTTACTTAAGAAAATGTTGAAAAAGGATTGGAATCATACATTCATTCATTCATTTTCAATGCCGCTTATCCTCATTAGGGTCGCGGGTATGCTGGAGTCTATCCCAGCTGGCTTTGGGGAAGAGGCGGGGTACACCCTGGACTGGTTGCCAGTCAATCGCAGGGCACAAACAAACACTCACACTCACACCAATGGACAATTTAGAGTCGCCAATTAACCTAACATGCATGTTTTTGGAATGTGGGAGGAAACCGGAGTACCCGGAGAAAACCCACGCATGCACGGGGAGAACATGCAAACCCCACACAGAGATGCCCAACTGAGATTCGAACCTTGAACCTCCTGACTGTGAGGCCAATGTGCTAACCACTCGACCACCGTGCGGCCTTGGAATCATACAATAGATGTTTAAATTTGTTTAACTGACAAATAAGATTTCTTTCATGTTGTCATTATTTGTTTTTTTATTTTTCATCAGGCCTCACCACCCTCACCTGACTGCATTCTGAATTCACGTGCAAGTGGACCAATACCCATCGGTGAGTTCACACCGGTCATATTTAGTTGTGTAACTCTTGTGCATACAGTATGTTGTGCTACTATTGTTCATTTCATCAAGTGTGACCATGATCCTCTGAATACTGGTGTGCACCTAACAACCACTCCCATACCCCTTGAGAGATGGGGCTCGGTCTGCTTGCAAGCAAACTGGTGTGGTTCAGAAAGAAATTACAGATACAGTATATAGCCAAAAATGTGTTTAGAACTATATAGCCATCTCCATCCTGTTGTTTGGTGCACACCAGGGATCGTGATGATCAGAAGTGTGAACACACCCAAATGTTTGCAAGGATGGGCGACGCCTTCCTGCGATTAGGACGTAATCTCAGTTTTAAAATAAACAAATTTTAAGGAGGTGTCTTTGATTTTGGTGGAGAACTGTGTAGGACGGAGGCAACGCCCCCTTCCTCCGATCCCTTCCACCCTCTGACCTCTTGACCTCCTTGACCTGTATGGCCGCTTGGACAAAGGAAGCCTTTCCCTTTTAATTCTGCCTGGAGAGCGTTATATGGGGACCTGACCTGGTGCTCCTCTTAACCTTTTGGACCCCCGGCCTGATGTCCATGATTTAGGGCAAATTTCATTACATGCATTCTCCGGATGAGTCTAAGGCTAAGGGGACGTGGCAGTGCCACAACTCAGCCTGATTAAAATGTCAGATAGGGCAGACGAGACTAGAAGCGATGCTAAGCCCACATGAAAGAGGTGCGAGGGTGTGATCCCACTGTGGTTGCTATCATCATAACTAAACTGTTCATAATTACCCAGAGATACAAAGCAAGTAATGTAACCACAGAGCTTCCATTGCAAACATTAGGGGACGACACAGGAGATTCAATTGCATGTGCCATTCATGAAAAGGGAAATGTGAGCCCTCTCCGTCGGTGCTGTCAGTAAACAACCCCCTGAAGCTTCAACAAGCGGAAGAGAATGCCAACACCGAAGGGGACAAAAAGATGAGCGCTAGAAAGACAAGGCACTTGAGATGTGCTGCCATCGCAGGCGCCTGGACCCGTGTGCCGTCTACCTGTCTCTCTTCCCAGCTGCCATGTTCTTGTTAGTGTTGACACCCTGTCAGGCCCACCTAGAACAGCATTGTAGCAGGCAAGGCAAGCAGGCGGTGAAAGCCGGAGCTTGCACAAAAGCAAGGCAGGCTGAATGGGGGTCTAACTGGGCTGGGCCGCAATGGAGCCAGCCTTCCAGACACAGACAATAGCGGGGCCCGAGGCCGGGGCCTGAAACCTGAAGCCCCGGCATGGTATTTTAAGAGGCCTGAGTGGCTCTGGAGCCACTTGTCAATCAATAGGTGGACACAATCAGATGAAAACAAGACTTGGAATGGCGGAAAAAATTGAGACGATGACAGGAAGAGTGAACATAATGAAAGTCCTTTTTTCTTCACATTTGAGGCAAGAAAAGGGTATCAGGATTATAAAAGAAAAGTCAATATGATAGATTAATATTAATCTCCCCAAAAAATTCAAAGAAAATACTTAATACTTAAAATAAAAGCATGAGAACACACAGAGTGGCATGAAAGGCAGCCACTCGCACACTCATGGTGGCACCCGTTTTAAAAAAACATACATACAGACTGGAGATACACATATTTCTATTTTTTGTGTATATATGTATGTATATTTTTGTATGATACATGAATTTGTGAAATTGAATATGGTTATTAAATACCTCTTCAAAAGCTCTCTGCATTAAAAATAACCCAACCAAAGCACTGCTAAATAGACTTTTTTTAGTACACAGTATATTGTTTTGCTTTTGTAACAAACCTCTGTGAGAAAGGTCCCTAATGAAAATAAAAGTCCATCCAATAACAAATGGGCAAGCCAAATATGTTGACTTGTTCCAGTCCAGGGTTCTGTTTAGTGTGTGAGCTACAGAGGGCAGTGGTGTTCAGCATGCTGGTTAGAGCAAGAGTTTGGAGTCAAATGCGCAGAATAAGAAACTAGCAAGTGGAACGTCTTGTTGGAGGAGTGGGTGCGCTGTGTTGACATGCAAATAAACGACCAACTGAACTGCAGCCATTCTGACGTGGAATTATTCAGCCACCACTACAATACGTTTTGGTAGGACTAATCATTTGACATGGTTATAAATCAATTCGTGGTGTGATTTAGAACAACCAGTGGTTAGAGCGGCACTTCCCATGCAAGCTCCCGACACCATGACAGAGGAGTCCGGGCACATCGAGGGAAGACAATCGCTGTAACCGCTAGCTGAATATCCAGAATCCAACGTGAAATTAACTTAACCACGGTACCCCATGGACATTTCTGCAAGGTGGAGGTGCGCTTTCTTCTTCATCTGGTGCTGGGAGTTGAGTGGCCACCAGTTTTGAGCCATGTTCAAGTGTAGCCAAAATTTACGACAAACGGCTTGGCCCAATCTTGTGGAGGAAGCCAATCTTTTTTAATCTTTAAAATGCATCTGCCGATCTTATTTAATCTTCAAAATGCATCTGATCGGTTGCCGATATCATTCCTGAAGATCAGTTTTTGGCATCCCTAGCTTGTACACTATATCAAATCATATCAAAATGTTAAATTTTTAAAGTAAATTTTTTAAATTGTATCTTAACCCGTGTATGTAGATATCTAGATCAAATTGTTTACCACAAAAAGATTTACATTCCAACATATAGATAAAAAAATATTTATATATGTGAATAATTATGAGTTAACTACGTACAAAATGCAAATACTTTATTTGCAATTAAATATTTTAATCAATTGACAGACCTATTATATATACATACATACTGAAACTATTAAAAATGTTGTAATGTTATGTTAAGGAGAAGAAGAAGCATTTTACGAGAATGGTTGTATTTTTCAAAAAATGTAAGGTAAAAGTAATGTGTAAAGTCAATGTTTGTACAGATTAGGTTGTATAAGTTCCAAATTCCATAAATAATTTTTTAAACAACAGGAAAACTAGCTATTACAAAACAGTTATTTTTGCAGTATTATATACTGTATATATAGAATAAAGTCCCATTTTTACAAACGAGAACAAAGTATTAACAATGAAGTCATATTTGTACAAAAATGTTATAACAATGACAACAAAGTTAAAGTAAGAGGTTGTAATGTTAACCAAAATAAATCTTTAACATTATTAAAATTAAGTCAAAGTATTTACAGTAATTAAAAAAGGCATAACATTTCATAGATTAAGTGTATCATATGTATTTTTTGAGAAAAGCCATATCAGAATCAAGTACTGTGAATATACATTATTATTTATGAAGGAAAACAAACATGAAAAATACAATCAAATAATGAATCAAAAAACAATTTTAAAAACTACAAAATACAATCAAAAATAATAATAGGCTTATTTTAAGAACAGAAAAATAGTCAAACTATAAGGTACAATTTGTAATTTAAAAAAAGTCAGAATGAACATCCTTATATGATATTATCACCCATATTTCCAAACTTATTCAAATGGTAAAAATACAACTTAGTTAGCAGTTAGACTTTTTTAGACTTTTTTTCTTGTAACATTACATTATTTTGCGTTTTTCCCTTATCTGGATCTTGTGGTGCTTAGCACAATATAAGCCACAGACACACTCAAATGCACACAATGCAAACACTCCATTTCCCTGGCTTCATCTTCATTGTCTAAAGTGCTTCAAGAAGGGATTGAGGAGCCTCTGTGAGTCTGTCTCCGTGCAAGGAGTTGGTCAATACACTGTGTAATGCTTTAACCATCCACTCTGTTACTTGTGTGCGTGTGTGTTGTTGTCTGAGTGTGTGCGTGTAGACAGATAGCAAAGGCAGCACAATTGGGCATCTTCCTTCTCCTCCTCCTTTCACAAACACTTGCTTGTCTCCTTTTCTCTCCTCCTTTGTGACATATCACACAGACAAACACACATCTGAAGAGTCAACAAACAAGTTGATGATGTAGTTTTTTGCAGGTGTAGACAGACCATAATAATAATAACCTAATAAAAGGGCTGCAGGGCACTAGGTATGTAACAAGGGTTGAAAAAGTGTCACATCCCAAGCCTTTAGAATTCAGTACTCAGTATAAATACTATTCAGTATTTACAACATTTAATGCAAATCGCTTAAAATCTAATTGGCCCATAAAAGTGAATTCCAATCGTCTTGAAATAACCTTAACTTTAGCCACTAGATGTCTGCTACTACTGTACTATTATCAGTAAATAGAATAACACTAATGAGACACAAGCAGGATGTTCTCCAATTGAGTTTAAGGTGACGATGGTTAAGTAATTACTGCCTCAATAGACTGGTTCAACATTCGGGTCTGGGCTGCGGTGGAGGACCGTAAAGAGAAAATGCAGTGGGATGCCCAGAAAAGGCAGACTTAATCAAAAAAGCCAAGTTTACACTTGCATGCATTTTATGATGTGCCAATGAGTAAAGTGGTGGTAAACAGATGTGGAACTTGTGTAAACTTACCAAAGGGCAAAGGAAATTTTGAAATGTAAAAAATTTGTGGCACGCATAATATCTGTGAAATAGTCGTTATTGCGACCTGTGTGCATCAAAGTTTGTAGCAAGTCGGGGGGAATTCTCAAGTCATTTCTGGAGCCTCTTGGATCTTCCTTGTGAATTTCTTTAAATAACTAATCACAATAAAACAGTATAAAATAGTATTCAAACTTTTCAGGTGTGCCATATTGCCAAATGAATTTCGGGACATCGTGTATGGAATCACAGCGGTGCCAAAATGAAAAGGAAATACTGTATATGTGGAAATATAAAGAGAATCAGTAACAAGTAAACAGTAAAAATATACAAATCTAGTCATATTCCTTTTCCTTTGTTGTCTTTGCTTTTTCCATTTGCTTTTTCTCATTGCATTTTACCGGATGGCTCGAGCTAAGAGTAAAAGCAAAGACAATAAAATGACCGTCTTTCTGCCAGGGTGTCTAGTCTATACCTGAGCACACGATTCCTGCTTGCAGTGGCTATGTAGATGCTACTTTTAAATGTAGCTCTTAGTGCGAGTGACCAGATAAAATGTCAGACAGGAAGCAACATCACTCTCACGCCACCATGCACGTACATGTATGTGAACATCTTACCCGGTGGAGTTCACATCGAAGCTGCTGATAGGAGCCGCTAACAGGATGGATGGGACTAGTCACCCTGACAGAAGGGCGGGCTGGTCATTGTATTGTCTTGCTTTTACTTGCTAGCTTGAGCCATTTGGTAAATACAATGAGAAAAAGAAAATAGAAAAGACAAAGACAATACAGAAAAAGCAATGCCAAAATGGAAAAAGAATGATTACATTTGTATGTTTTTGTATTACTGGTTCGCTTTATATTTCCACATTTCCTTTTCATTTTGGCATTTCTGTGATTCCATACATGTGGGGGAAAATGCCTGCAAGTGTAAACACAGCTCAAATCTTTATTGTGTTTGCATCTGGCAATTAAAGCCCCTTCCAGACAGACAAAGAGAATCCAGGCCTAAACGCACAAATACTTTAACAAACCCGCGCATCATCCAAACAAGCCTGGGGTTTTCAAACTAATACTTTTGAAACCAGGTCCCAGAGTGGAAACATTTGAAGACGCATCTCCGTTGTTACGGCTTCGCCCCAGCTTCTATGAAAACGCCTGCGTCGTAGCTCCACCCCCCTCTAAACCTCTAAAACCTCAAACACGGAAACAACAATGGCACCATACATTGTTGATTTTGTCCTGCTGAAGCTAGTGGGACTATTATCGCTATTGCAGCAAAATCTGCTTCTTCTTCATTTTCAAGAAGAACAACAAATGCTGGAAGACACAGCACATCACTTTATTCTTGCCGCCATGTTTTCTGTTTACAGGCCTGCTGGGGGTCAGTACCAATGGTAATACTGCTGAAAATACTATTATGCCACAAAAATTATGTATTTTGACATGAAGTATTGGGGGTGTGAGTATAAAATATACATTTCCAACTAATAATTTAAATTTGGATTCAAAGGTACAATCAGTGGTTGAGGATGTTTATGACCTCTCATGGTGCATAAGTTCCTAAGTTCAACCAAACATGCCAGCTATCAGGAGATTAGTCAAAATATCCTGTCAAGGTCCAAACCCCCAATTGAGTGGGGAGGCTGAGATTACACACACACACACACACACGCACACACGAATCCTGACTGGAGTGTTGCCGTTCTCCCTTGTCAGCGAGATGCAGATTAGAAGTGAGCGGCGGTACCATCAGAGAGCAGGCGCCTGCCTCGCGTTGGCCACTGAAAACATGCGTCCAGACACATCTGCAAGCAGTTGACTGGGCCTTTTCCTGCCGAGGTCTGGAAGGGCGGCACGCCGATGTTGACCTTATTGTGCCCCGCCTGTCACTTAACCTCCATGTTCCATGTCAGCTCCCCTGCCACCAACGCGTCAAGCGGTGCCGACTCTGACGCTGAACACACCACCGGTCTAAAGATGTGACCTCGAACGCCACGAAGACACCAGTCAAGCAGCAGGCATAAAGCATTTAAACATTGCAAAAAATATACAGAGAGCGGCTAAAATCTATAAACAAGCTGTTGTGGTGCTATTGTTAGATTGCCTTTTGCAATATATTCTTAAAAAGAGCAGTGTTCCTGTCAGAGAAGAGTTAGCATATAGAGAACTTCATGACCCAAAAATGTGTCATGAAGCTGCTTACTGGGGATCGCGGGTCTATGGCTGGGCAAAAAAAAAAATGCAATGACCTGATGTCCGTGAATGCACCTTGCGTTCTTGTCTGTGCTATCCGTGCTATTGTGTGCCATGTTTATGAGCAACTCTGTCAAGCTCGAGCGACAGGCAAAAACATCAAGTGGGTCTGTCTGACACACAGGTGCAGATATCTGCTGGAGAAGAGCGCACAATAAAGAGAGGACAGCGTCTCACCGCTGCAGCTCACGTTCTGTTGCAAAGAGTCCCTTTAAATAGAATATACTTGAGTTGAAAAAATTCTGCAATTTGGGTCGCCGCCTGTCATTGAGCGGTGATGGTGGGTTGGTGGGAAGAACTTGAAAATAGTGGTGCTCCTGTCAAATAGAGGGTTTTGACTTGCATTTTTTGCCGGAGGGCTTCAAAAACAGCAGTGTGATCCTAGAACCCAGGGTCCCAAAGTGGGGTACATGAATGAAAATGAAAAACAATTAGCGCCTAACACTCACATTTACGAGTTCACCTGAACGCCTCATGGTGCAAGGAGAAGGAACAGAAAAGAGACAAAGCTTGAAGTTGTTCATTGCTCTGTGTGCATCATATGAACAATTAAGAACAAGTAGCAGTGCTCCTGTCAAATTGGGGATCTTTCACTCAAGTATTTGCAGTAAGTCCATCTTTGACCATCCTTTTTGCTTTAGGTCCTTAAACATGGTGAGGACACCATTCAAGCAGCAGGCGGAAAAGCATATAAATACTGCCAAGAATGGACTGAGAGTGTCTAAAATCGCCCAAGTATCTGTTGTAAACAAATGCTGTGCTGTTGTTAGACCACACTGTCTTGTAAAGATGAATCCTTAAACCCCGGAAAACAAACCGGACTTCTCACCCAAAGTGTTTATGATCCTCAAACTTTAAAACCAGGCTAGTCACCGTGATAAAGTGTTTCAAAAAGTTTACATTTTCTTTGCCTCAAGAGCCCAAGAAACTCAAGCTTGCGCTGTATAAATCTGTCAAGGCCGCAGTGTTGAGCATATACAGAGTTGTGATTTACACGTTCCAGATGGGAGATTATGGAATGGGACGGCAGAGAGGCGCTTGGAGCATCCCGCGCACTCCTCTTCTTGCACCTATTTCCCCGCAAAGAATCCTTTGAACGCAACCCTGAGCAACAGGGGCCAAAGCAGGCTCTTAGTGACATCAGACCCGCCTCGCATATTCACTTTGAATCTTTAAATTCATATTTTTGGGCAGAAAAACAGCAGAGCGCTCCTATCATATATAGCCTAAGTTCCCAAAGTGGGGTAGGCATACCCAAAACAATTAGCGCCTAACACTCACAATTACGAGTGTGCCTGAACACCTAAAAGTGCAGACCGAACACTAAGACTGTTAGTGTTATATGAACAAGTAAGTTTGATAATTACTTTGTGCATTAAGAATGTTTAATCTTGAAGATTCATTTATATTGGTGTTCCAGACCTCACACTGTGAAAACCGGTCAACGTATGTGCGCCTCAGGATTAGAGAGTGGATATTCCTCTGCAAATGAGGCTTTGTATGTACTTTGGATGCAGCTTTATGTTTGTTAAACGTTCCCTTTCAATTTGGTATAAAAGTAATATGCAGACTTAATTCATAGCGATCGCAAGTGAACAAATGTGACGCTCAAGTTCAACCCATTCATACAGAAGGATCCCAACATGCAGCTGAAAAGATATGTACTGTAGGACGAATACTCATCTATTCATCAGTCCTCATGTAAACCTTTTCTTAAAATTTGACCATGCAGATTAGACTTTTTATATCAGAAATACTTATCTACTACAAAAATAATTAACCAATCAACCATGTTCAATGTTTCAAGTTAATGAAGATTTTAAAGGTTTCTTTTTTTAAGTGTGCAAGAGTACATAGCTTCAAGTCAAATGTCCGAAGGGGTACATGACAGTGAAACGTTTGTTTTTGTTTTAATGTATGGTTTCATTACTTTATTTATGACTACGTGAGCCAAAAAACAAAGTCATGCTATAGCATTGTGGACAAAGTAAGAATAATAGTGAAAAGAGAGGTTCAGTCCCTCTGGTCATGTGAGCTTTCAGAAAATGTGTCTCCCAGAACAATTTAGCTGAATATCCCCTGCTGTAAACAAACATAAGCGCTAACATATTCAAACATTGGCTTTTGGTGCAAAAAAGCCAAGGCGGAGGATCAAGAATCACGTCCCAGATGCTGAAAACACAACGATTCCGCCTTTGGTCGACCACAATAAGACATTGTTGATTATGTATTCAGACATTTCTGCACAGTTGTCTCCTGGGCGACCTTGCATAATAACAATTTGCAGAAACAAAGGACTCACACAGAATAAAAGAGCGCTCGTATTTAGACGATTCGGGTGAAACATGTGTCTGTTTGTGCTTACGCGGTGTAGGCAGCGTGTTTTCCTCACCCGAGGCTTTGGCCCCTGGTGCGTAAACAGTGATCCTATGGTGCTGGGCACAACAATTCAGTGTCAGGGAAAAGGTCAGCCATCACTGAGGAAAAAAACAGAAAAGAAAAAGGGGGAAAAGTGGCGAGGGCCCGGAGAATATGTTTCCAATAGAGCCTCGTCAGGCAGCGTTAGCATCTGCGTCCAACACGTGCACTGCAGGGATCGTGACCCTCCGCTTCCCCCCTTGCCTCGTTCACCCCAGTGGGCAGAGCATCCTGCAAGGTCACCACATGCATGAATGAGGCACAACATAAACTGACCCCTTACCCACATCCCTGTGGACATTTCAAGAGAGCGAGAGAGAGGTAGTACCCCGTCCCTGGCAGGGTCACTGTCAGCCTGCAAAATCACACCAGGGCCTGGAGCATCAATCCAGAGGTGGTCCAAGTTGGATTGGGGAAGAATACGCCCGTGGCACTGCTGCGTCGATCAACACCGATGCCGGGGGGTCTTGTCAGCCATCATCATGGCACACGCTCGGCCTAAACAGGGACGGACTGTGGAGACCTTTACGCTGCTCTTACCTGCAGTAACACGAGCCATGTGTGGCATTAGAAGCCCTAACAGAACCTGATGGCACTGCAGAGAGGATAACCATCACTTCCAAATAACCTCCTCTTGTTTGAAATGAACTTTATTTATCATTGTTGGGAAAGAAGAGCGCTATAGAGTTGAATATCAATATGTGAGTGAAGGCACTCAGCCTAACACCACATTAAAGATTCAGTGAGTGTTGATGTCAATGCAAAGTGCAAATTTGCAGTGCATGGGGTCGTTTAAGGCTGCGCTCACACTCGCGCGTCAAGTGTTCAAACTGGTATTCATTTCTGCTTGGCCGAATATAATAGTAGACGGTGGATTTCTTGTTTACATTTCTCTTGATTTCTCATACAGTCAAAAGCAGAAATAAAAAAATCATATACTGTAGATTCTTCCTGGATATCCTATTCATTTTGATTTGTTTGACATCATTTTCTATTTCTTTTCAGTGTGGCCCTAATCCTCCATTATTAGTAGGTACTGATGCAGCCTGTGTTTTGTTTTCATTACTATAAAAAAATACGAATATGCTGCGAGGCAAAAAACAAGCTAGTTGTGGGCTGCAATGCATTGTATTACACCTTGAGCTTTTCCGCTATTGTTATTACTTTTTTTGGCTATTTAAATGTGAAAAAATATTTTAAAAACGACTCTCAGTCTTGGATGTCCCTAGATGAGAGTAGAGGCCCTAAATGAGTCACGGGCCAGTTTTTCTTGGGTCTCTACTGGTCACGTTACAATTCTGATATTAAGATAATTAACCTTAAATGGTTATTTATGTCAATAGTATGTCAATTTAATATATATTTTAGTGATTTTGCACCGCATTGTGCCTATTATATTATATTAGTATCGTGTACCTAATGCTATGCCTAGTGAGTTTATCGCCCATGATAATTACGACTGTCAAAGTTAATGTGTTAAGTTAACAAGAATTCCCTTAAATGACATTATTTTTTTGAGTGTGTGACCCATCCATCCATCCATTTTCCACCGCTTATCCGGGTCCGGGTCGCGGGGGCAGCCCTACGGTGGCTGGACACCTGGTGTCCTCCTGGTGAGGAGGGTGTGTGTGACCCTCAGCTCGCAAATGCAGAGGTGTGGCAGTTGATGGGGAACCACAACAGGGAACAAATATTGAGCAGAAATAGACGAAGAAGAAGGTATGAATGATAAGTTTAGCTTCAGAGCCCTGGCAGATGGCTTTCTTGACAAGACCAAAGTTATTTATATCTACTCTTGCTGTGAGTTGAGGTGTCACGGAGTAAGATACTGTATCACTGCAAATATTTGTATTGTTATTCATAGTGCTATCTTGGCAATATGAGTGTCCCAACTAACAAACGTTTTTTTTTTAGATGCGAGCCGACTCTCGGGTGATTTTTTTAGCTAATTTGGTTTATCACCTGCTAGTTACTGACAGGCATAGCCGAGGACAGCTATTTTGGGGCCTGTGTCAATGTGACAAAGCCGGAAGTGAGCTGTCAATGAGATGGCAGTAAAGGCTTGCGAAGATATTTGAGTTATCATGTATTGGCAATTTATTTGTGCTTGAACTGCTCTGTTAGTCAAAGATGACAGAATAAAAGTTGCATGTTGAAAAATTAATTGTGTCATTTTTCCACGTCATTGAAGTCGCAAGACTAAGAAAAGTGTGATAAAGTGTGATGATGTTCTTAACCATATGTGACACAAAATTGAGTAGCCCACTTCATGGGGTAACTCACACTAGTTTACTGAACACACTAGCCTCACTCACAACACCACGGTTCCAACACCTTATGCATATGTTTCTTAAAGTGACAGCATTATTATGATTGCACACCATACATTACAAAAATAGAGTTGTATGTGTATGTCACTGTAAAAATTGTTTGGAAGAGAGTTATAAACTATACCGTGGTCTAACTGCATTACAGTATATTGGCACAGCCATAGTTCTATAAACTACTCACTGTTCTTTTCCATTCTTATTTTTTGTTAGTCAATTTTTTTTTTCATTTCACTTATTGTTGGGTGTTATTGCAAACATTTATTTGTAATGTTAGTCACAATTATATTTTCTGAGATTATATGCTTGAAGAGAACGATATGTGTGTGATGGACAGTATACCTTACTAATATCTAGTGTGTTTTTTATACTGTACAAATGAGGAGTTGATTAAACAGGTTTTTTAAAAATAAAACACCATGGAGTAAAATATCTGATCACAATTAAAAATGCTGATATGTGGGAATGCACCAAGGCATAAATGAAAATTAAAACAATACCTGCAGTGCGCCAATAACTTCTCTCTTAGAGGTGATGTACTTCGTGACAACACAAGTCACAGCAACATAAATAACTTTGGTGTTGTAGAACTCACCATTCAAAATACCCTTTTCGTTGCCCATTTCTGCTCAATTGTTTTACAAAAAACTGTCGCTGTTGCAGTTCCTCAAACTATGGTGTGGGCGAAACATAACGTCACAAAAATGGGTGCTGGTAAAGAGGAAAGCGCTAGTTAAAGTTTAGGCTTAGTGCTTTTAACACATACTAACTTTGATAGCTCTTGTTAAAAATTTAAAATGTAATAAAAGGTACATATAAGCTAAAAAGGTACACCTACTATAGAAGTTCCTATGTGCGAATAATTGCAGTTAATTAGAAGTTAACTATGGACAGCGTGCGATTAATCACGATTAAATTTTTTATTGTTTGACAGCTCTAGTAATAATACATCTCAATGGAACAAAGGACAATATAATGCAATGATAGGATGAGCAGGAGGAGAATAAATCAGCTAAAAAGTGCTTAACTAAGATAGAACATAATTTATATTTAGATCAAGTTCCTTTCAATTAATATAAATTCAATTATACACGTGCTTACATTACAGATGTGCTCCATATGTATTTAAAGGCTTTAAATTGGCAACATTTCATTACATCTCTCATTATTTCTGAATGATGTGGCTATTAAAAAACAGCCCAATCAAAACAACACAACATGTCAAATAATGAAAGAAAAAAACATATTCTTCCGCTTGACAGGGGGGAAATAATTATTAATTAGGAGAGAACGCCTCATTCCATTAGTTCTTTTGTTAAGACAACAAAGGGAGAGCAGAATGTGTATATTTTTTACCGCACAGTAGGAAACGGGGTAGCAACATCTCTGGCTAATTTGAATACAGTCCTATTAGTCTAATGACCAGAGTCTGTGATCACTACTCATCACCATTAATGCCACAACTCTCCTTTGCGCCGATGGCCCAAGGCTCAACTTTTTTTCCCTCTAGCCCACATTCTGCTGGGAACGGGCGTGTTCTCCCTTCCGCTACACATGAAATGTGACATGGAGACACTAATGTATGTGGAAAGGTGGATGGGAGCAGAGATGCTGAGACACGGCGCGACCCTCCTTTGGCGGCTAATGATATAACGTGCCGCACGGAAACTGAAAAACCCCTCTTCAATAGGCACGCTTTTAATAAGAACACTTGTAAATGCACTAATAGGTCCCCCGTCCCACGTCGTCAGCAGCCATATTGGCTCATCAGAATGATGAAGATGCGATATTGCCATCAAATGAGTTGGAAGGTCGAAAAACGGAGGAATAGTCAAATTTGTTATTGTATCATTTGGTTCAATTTTTCTGCTTCACGTTGCACAGTGGCCGCTTATTATTTTAAGTATGTTTTCCATATAAACAATCATGAGTAAGGAGAAAAATCTACTCAGCTATGCGGAGAAGCAAATCATAAGTCAAAGCAAATGCTATATTAATGAAGAGTCTCCAATATGTTTTGATTTGAATCAATACAAAACGGAATGGAACCTTTACTAACTGTACACATGACATTTTAATATTGATTGTCATACAGGTGTACAAGAAACTTAATCAATATAAATATGAAAAAATAATAGCAAAATTCACTGCTAACTTGCCATGTTGACAGTGACGGATACAGAAAGGTAGGTTTATAGTTGCAGGTTGTCTCGCTTAAGAGTTCCAGCTTTGCCTTTTTGTCATTATTCTTGACTGTCCAACAAGTGTTGGAAAGCAAGTTCATTGCTTTCATAAGGAAAACATGAGGACAAAAATTTGCATCCTAACCTGAAGTAACTGATGATGAGCGAGATTTGAAGTGAGAAATATACAAAGGTTGTTTACTGCTTGCGAGTCACCTCGCTTAAGAGTTCTTTAATACTTACATTTATGAACATTTGTGTCAATCCCGTATTTTGAAACTTTGACTGAGGCACTTTACGTTTCCTGTGAGTTGCATCCAGATTCTCAAACCTGTTCCCGCACAGACCTTGCACACGCATTTTCACTCTGACTGTTGCCACTCTCAATTGTTATTTCTATGAAATCATCAAAAACGGAGATGAACCCTTGGCCTTTTAGTATTGTAATGCTGTTTTCCCCCCCATTCATTGGCTGTAGTATGGCTGTATATTTGATTTATTGTATGCTTCTGCCTTGCCAAGAGCTTCATAACCCGCCTCTATGAAAGAGGTGTCGTCAAGGGCAAAAACCCAATGAAAGAAAACCTCGGTCGTCATTATTATTGCAGCAGCAAATGAGTCCTTTTGATTAGCGACGCATCCCCACCTCCTTGCACTTACCGGCTGCACATGACAAAACAAACAGGTCACCAAACATGAGGTGAAAACATGAAAGTCGCACGTCTAATGTCCCGGCATCATCATTGCCGTCATCATGCGGCGTGATTCCACTCTGCCAGACAAAGTGGCACAGCTGGCAGAGAAAAGAGCAAGCGCAAAGCAGGCAAGAGTGTCAAATGACCCACGGTGCTCAACAACCTTGGTGACTGGGGAAGGCCAGCACTAATTAACGCTGTGCGGCCATGTTGGCTGTCAGGGGGAATCGTCACTGTGCGCAGTCCTTGGATTCAACCCTTCGGACGTCCTCGTCGCGCGCCCCATCGAAACGCTCGGGGACTGCTTTTCACAACCCCAGCCCCCACAACCAACAACCTCTCACGCCAGCCTCAACCCCCCACCCCCACGCGTGCTAATGAGGGAGATGTTTTTGCAAGGAAAAGGACAACCCCAACTGTGCCAATCAAAATGTTGGCCTACTAACACCACAACGTTGCTGCAATGATCGCCTCCATCCAATGACGATTAAGTATTGTGCTCACGGATGCCTCAGAAACCAACAGGTTAGGCCAGAGCAGATTCAAGCAAACTACAAACTGGAGTGTCAGGATTGCTTCATGAAAGTCGTTTTTTCAGTACGGTATAGTAGCGTAATGAGTTCCCAGACGGTACACATTAAGTGACGGACAGGAAGTATAACTGCCTCGAGATATAGTCACATGTCTGTTCTGTCAACAAATGCAGTGCATTTCAGCCTTTGGCTGGCTAGAGTCATGGCAACAGTGCCAAGAAAAGCAGTTTGGGAACACTTGTCCTTCTTGATGAATGAAAGAACGGGCAAACTGTTCAGAACCGCGGCATGTACCGAGCTGTCAAAATGGCAAACATTACACACCTAGTTACCCTGCATTTTCGATACCACTTAGAAGTTGGAGCCGATCTTCAGATAGATGACTCAGGGCAAGATGCAGACCACATCCTGGACTGGTTGTAAGACCATCGTAGTTCTACAGCTACACCTTGAACTGGTTGACTACATGAACCACAACACCCCCAGTTGCCATAAAAACAGTTACATAAGAGAGCCAATAATGGGGTAGATTGTATCGTGATGAGCAGCCCTGTATCATCACGATAAAGCCTATAATATTTGTTCCAGTTATTAGTCAGCTTCACGTCATTCCAGCTGTCACAACTACACAAAGGGGTGAGGCAGTTGTCGTCTTTGCATGAAGTATTGGAAGCGTGTACATCTTCTGCAGCCAAACATGCCTATCAATCATTCATCAGGAGTCTTGACACGCGGCCTTAGACAACGTTTTATCACCTTTCCCAGACAACATAGCACTATCGCATGGCAAGCGCGTGGTAGAATTCATATTCATCACTGCGCAATTTATGGATTCATTTATCACCCGCTTCCTATTTGTTTCCTTTAATCGGCCCTAAGGGTGCGACCGTGGCCTTGGCGAGCCACCAGCGCTGGAGCTTTATTCCTCTTCACACAGGCCGAGTGTTAACGCCGCCAGCCAACTTCACAGATTTGACTGACTGTGGACTTAATGCCGCTTGCCTTGTTTTCAGCACTTGTCCCTCCAGATTTGCCACCCTGGCTGCACAATTTCCTCCAATTCTAATTATTCATCAGCTCGTTATGCCCGTGCATAGGCGCTTTCCCTAATTAGAGGTGACGCAGGATTTGGTCCCGGGCTAGCCCCGAGTGAGGGAACCAGTTCAGGACCAGTCTGCGAGCTGGCGCCTGTGGAGGACTGGGTAAGTGCCAGCCTCGGCGAGTACACAAGGGAGAGCACGGGGCCGTCTTGACAGTGTGATGTGACGTCCCTTCACAAACATGCACACGCCATCATACTGCGCTGCCCCATATCTGTTAGCATCACCGCTAGATATTTATAGCAACCTTTGTTTTATGGCGTTATGTATTGCCACACTAGTGTCAACATTTTTTCCCCTTTATGTAGATTTGTGAAGTTGAGATGTGGGGCTGATGGGAACAGTGTCAGGAAGCGTGAATTATTAAATCATTGTTCCCCAATTAACATCAGCTCACAACCCCCTTAAACATGGAATAGCCACTCCATCTTAGAACAATAGAGCACGCCTGCGGTTATTTAAATGAAAATTTTATGGAAACAGAAACAAAGAATGGCCTCTTGCTCACACACCGGCAACATCTATCAGCACAGATGTTTATATCAACAAAAGCAGCATTAGCATTAGCAAATTATTTGCAGAGAAGATGACCAAGGTGAGGCTGGTTAGCTATTTCATATCAGCCAGAATTTTATAATAAAGTTCTTGAAAAAATCATGCCACACATTTTTTTCCTATAGGAAAATAACAATAAAAAAACACAGGTAATGTTTTTGTTTATTTTGAACTTCCAAAACATTTTACATTCCAATACATAACAGGTTATAAAAAGATAATCACCTTAATACTCCTATTATTCTTTGTGTACGCAACTGTTCAATTGTAAAGTGCAGGCTATGGAAAAGCTACAGGGACACAACAGACAGACGCCTCTTCAAACATAGCATGCCACTTGTTAGCCTCCAATTTGTTTTTTCTAAACTTATAAAATTTCTAAGATAGTGGGGAAGCACAAAGTAGCACCCAATAACTTACCACTTCCACACAAAATGAGGAGAACATATTTTTCACAAGGTCATGAGGAACATGCCATGGGTGACTCTATGGTAATGAATCTAAAATAAATGTCTCATTAATGTAACATTAGTGATACCTAGTGACCAGAATACTTCATAAAACTTGTGTTTGAATATTTTTTGACTAATGGGCCATAATCACCCACAACATTATCATTTAATAATTATCTAATTACAACTGCTACTTTTCTTTCTTTAACCTCCACAAAACTGTTCTGAACGCAAACGAGTTTAGAAACAAATTCTGTTTGGTTACTGTTTAGCTTATTTTGAACATCCTTAGCAGTGTTGTGACACTGTAAAAAAGCAAAGCCTAGTCTATGCTGTTGGTATAGCATGGCGAAAAATTTGGCGCATGGTATTAGTGCGTAACATCACTGGGAATGTTCTGATTTTAGAAATTCAATAAATGAAATCTTGTTTCACCTTCTAAACACGCAGTTGTAGCTTGGAATTAAAAAATTAACAAAAAACTAAGATACAGTTTGAGTTGTGGCTCCATTCCATTCCATTTTCTTCCACTTATCCGGGTCGCGGGGGCAGCAGTCTCAGTAGGGAAGTCCAGATTTCCCAGTCTCCGGCGATCTCTTCCAGCTCCACCAGGAGGACACCAAGGCTATCCCAGGGCAGCTGTGAGACATAGTCCGTCCAGTGTGTTCAGGTCTTCCCTGGGGCCTTCTCCCGGCTGGGCATGCCCGAAACACCTCACCAGGGAGGTGACCGGGAGTCATCCGGACTAGATGCCCGAGCCACCTCAACTGGCTCCTCTCGATGTGAAGGAACAGCGGCTCTACCCAGAGCTCCTCCCGGATGCCTTAGCTCCTCACCCTATCTCTTAGGGTGAGTCCAGCCACCCTACGGAGGAAACTCATTTCCGCCACTTGTATCCACGATGTCGTTCTTTCGGTCATGACCCATAACTCATGACCATAGGTGAGGGTGGGAACGTAGATCGATCTGTAACCAGAGAGCTTTGCCTTCCGGCTCAGCTCTCTCTTCATCATGACGGTCCGGTACAGCGACCGCATTACTGCTGACGCTGCACTGATCAGTCTGTCAACCTCGCGCTCCAACCGTCCCTCACTTGTGAACAAGACCCCGAGAAACTTGAACTCCTCAACCTGAGGCAAGACCTCACTCCCAACCCGGAGGATACAGTCCACCCGTTTCCGACAGAGAACCTCAGCTGCAAACTGCTCGAGTAAACTTCGAAGGTCACAGGCCGATGAGGCCATAAGGACTACATTGTCTGCAAATATCAGAGACGAGATCATAAGCTCACCAAGCTGGACTCCCTCAACACCTTGACTGCACCTAAAAATTCTGTCCATGAAGATTATGAACAGAATCGGTGACAAAGGGCAGCCTTGGCAGAGGCCAACATTCACTGGAAACAAGATTGACTTACTGCTGGCAATGCGAACCAGGCTCCTGCTTCGATTGTACAAGGACCGAATGGCACGTAGTAGCGGGCCACCAATCCCGTACTCCCGGAGCACTCCACACAGGACACCACGAGGGACCCGGTCGAATGCCTTTTCCAAGTCTACAAAGCACATGTAGACCGCTCGGGCAAACTCCCACATACCCGCCAGTACCCTTGCAAGGTTGTAGAGCTGGTCCAGTGTTACGCGACCGGGACAAAAACCACATTGCAACTCCTGTAACCGAGGTTCGACTAACTGTCGTACCTTTCTCTTCAGCACCCTGGAGTAGACTTTACCAGGGAGGCTGAGGAGTGTGAGATGTGTGGGAGTTGAAGTCTCCCAGTAGAACTATGGAGTCACCAACTGGGGTGCTTTCGCGCACCAGTCTGATAGACTCTAAGAAGGCTGGGTACTCTGAACTGCCGTTTGGTGCACATGTACAAACCGCAGTCAGGACCCTTTACCCAGCTCTAAGGCGTAGGGAAATGCCCCTCTCGTTCACCAAGGATGACTCCAACACAGAGGCACCAAGCTGGTGGAATATTAATAAGCCCACCCCAGTTCGCCGCCTCTCCCCTACAGCAATTCCAGAGCAGAACAAGGTCCAGCCCCTCTCAAGAAATTTGGTTCCAGAGCCCAAACTGTTGGTTGAGGTGAGTCTGACTATATCTAGTCGGAATGTCTAAGCCTCTTCCACAAGCGGTGGCTCTTTCCCCACCAGAGAAGTGACATTCCATGTCTCAAGAACCAGATTTGGCCGCCGAAGACCAGGTCGCCCGGACACCCGCCCTCGAAGACTGTCCAAATCGCACGGCACCGAACCCTTATGCTTTCCCCTGCAGGTGGTGGGTCTGCTGGGAGAGCTCCCGTGTTGCTTATTTGGGTTGGGCCCGGCCAGGCCCCACGGGTGAATGCCCGGCCACCTGGCGCTCGCCTGCGAGCCCCTCACCCAGGCCTGGCTCCAGGGTAAGGCCCCGGTGTCCCACATCTGGGGTCGGTGCAGTCACTCCTCTTGATTCTAATCATAATAGTCTTCGGAGTTGTGGCTGACGGGCCAAAATGCATTGAAATCCAGAAATACATGCTTTTGAAAATATTTCTGCACACATAGCCTGAGCTTCAGGTGATGACCGTATGTCATCTTTTTCACTTGTATTTTATTTATTATCACATTAACAGATGTGAAATTGTGTGTAAATCAAAATGTTTTAACACAAAGCTTTCTGGTCGGAAGAGGAAGAGGTTCTGCTGAACAAAAGGAGGCTCCATTTTTAAACTGGCCTCTGCTGTTCCTATAGCTAGGACACCTAATGTCATTGGGATATTATATTTTTAAAATTGGAAATGTTTTCACCATCTAAATCCACACAATACTATTGCTTTAGTTTAAACAAATCTGCAGTTTACCGCAAGAGTGGGTGTCATTTTTTATCTAGCTTATGCTGTTAGCATAGCGAGGCGACCTAGTTAGCATTATCAGCACCAAACCTCATTGATAATGTTTTCATCTTTTGAGGCTTGATGATTTTTGTTCTGACAATTAAATATTTCCTGTGCTAACTGTGTACACAAACTATAATTAAAAACCCATGAGTCGCTATTATTTAATTTTGTTGCATAGTTTACCACAAAAGTTGGTGCCTTCTTTATACTAGCCAATGTTAGCATATAACTAGCTTGCATTATTAATGCCTTAAGTTACTCGAAATGTGCAAGTCTAAAAAGAATAACAATTTTGACCGTTAAACCAAAAAAAAAAACATAAAACAAGAAAAAAACAAAAAAATTATTTTATATGTTTTCTGCAGTTTACCCCATGTGTTGGCGCCATTATTAAACTAGCCTATACCGTTAGCTAGTGTGGCAACCTAGCTTTCATTATTAGCACTACGATCATTGGGAATGTTCTGTTTTTTTAAATGAAAGTAAATACAACTCTTTTGCACCCTCTAAAAGCGTAAAACCTGAGCTTTAGACTGGATTTTTCACTTTTTTGCACCATTTTGTCATTAATTTTAGCTAAATGAAATGCATTTAGGAAACTGGTGTAGTCAACAAGGGGAAGCGCCATTAAAAAAAAAAAACATCCACACAGTAAAGTGACACACACTAATGCATATTCATTAGCCCCCCTCTCACACACAAACAGTGTGTACATGCATAGGCGCACTAATTTAATCCCTCTGTGTGTGTGTGTGTGTGTGTGAGTGCAGAAATATGTAATCCTGACATTTAGTCAAGGGAGATTTGGGGAGATGAGGAGAAATTCTAGCACTGGGCTCGAGCCGGGCCCGGGGCAAGCTGGCAGACAAAAGGACAGCGGCAGGCGGCGGGCTGGGATCGGCAGCGGCGGAAAGGTCATCTCCGTGAAAAGGCTAACGTGTCATTGCTTTTGTTCCCTGGCCCTCGGAACATATGTTTGGCCCTCCTCCATGGCAGCCCCTGCTATCAAGATGAAATCTAACCTCCAGCCCCCTCTCTGAACATAAGATGAGACACTCATGCATGGACACACGCAGACGTTGTTTTACTCTACAACAGTTGTTTTGGATAAATTGTCTTATCACTCACACACCGCCGCGAAGCAACACCGTCGAAGAACACCTGTCTGCTTCTGTGCACGCAAGTCTAGATAAGCATGTTGTGTGTGTGTGTGTGTGTGTGTTACAAAAGAGAAGACATGGGCAAGTAGGTTGTGCAAGCTACTTCTATGTCTTAGTTTAAAATCCAGGATCCTAAGTGGCTCAAACGTCTGCATAATTCTGCATGTTTCTTCCCAAAGTGTGACATTAAATTAGAAGTACTGAAGGAAGACGCTTTTGTTGCGCTGTGACGCACGACACAGTTTGATAAAATCTCACGAACATGCCAATAGAAATAATCGGCAGGAATATCAATACCAATATGGTTTGATATCTAATTTTTATGGCAGTATCATCCTACCAATATTATCAGCCAATATCATCAGACATCCCTACACAAAACCGGGCAGGGGGGCCACAAAATGATCAATTTTACAGCATCAATGTCTGTAGTTGACTGATAGTTGGTAGAGCTTTATTTTAAGATGTGTAGTGAAGCCTGTGTTTTTTTTAAAGTGGTGGTCTATGAAGTGGTGGCGGTATATTCATTCAATCATTCATTCACTCATTTTCTATGCCGCTTATCCTGACTAGGTTCGCGGGTATGCTGGAGCCTATCCCAGCTGACCTCGGGCGGGAGGCGGGGTAAACCCTGGACTGGTCGCCAGTCAATTGCAGGGCAGACATACAACCATTCACACTCACATTGAGACCTATATACAAAGTTCAAATGTATGCACACTCGTAATTGCTAAATCAAACTAATGTAAATAATTCCTTCTGCATCCAAATGTAATAAGAACCTAATCCTTGGAATAATATATATGATACAAATCATAATAAAAGTTGATCAATCAAAGACCATTGTCAGGAAGTTGCTCATAAACAGACAAACCGAGGCCAATGAAAACACAATTTCTAAGGCGGAAGTAATAAAACTTGGGAATAATGGGAAAAATAGGTACTAGTATGTTACTTGAGCCAAATCTGCAGGATAGAATTTCCAATGCAGGGTTATGACTCATGTTCATGTGAAACATCCACAAAAGAATCATGTTGGCAGGACTTCTTTCACCTCCAACAGTAAAAACAAAAAAGTGTGGTTGTGCACTTTATCACCAGTGGCCTTTCACAACTTCCCTTTTCCTCCCACTCCTAACATCCATGGTAATTGCAAGGAGCTGAAGGCAGTGTATTCACTCAGAAAGATAAAGAATGGAAACAAGCCATAATATTTTGGAGGGAAAACTGCCATTAAATAGATATCAGAATAAAAAATCTAACTGTTCCTCAAGGCGCCTTTAGAAAGTAGTCTCATGTAACTGTTGCATTCCAGCTCTGGCTATTACACCCGAGGTCACTTCACACGAGTGATAGAATATGCTCAGTGATAGAATAACGTGACATGTTCCTCAACACCTGGGTGATGTTGTAACAGCATGTGGCTTTAACTGAAACCAGCCGGAAGGAAATATCTGCCATAATCCCGGCAAAAAGATACAGTAGATCATCACTATTTAACACAGTGCAATTTGTCCTTATGATATGTTCCTTATCAAATTGATTTTAGTACTTAGTATGATCCTATTTTTATTAAATGACATAGAATAAAATTTACATTTAGATGTAATGAAATAAAAAATAACATTCCAATAAAAAAAAATCTAACTTTATTCCCTCAAAAAAATTTATTTTTTCACATTATAATCCCAAAATGTTTCCTGTCATGTTACAGCTACCTTAAATAATCCTTCTATTTTTAATGATTTTTTTTTTTATTACTGTCACGTTTTGCTCGGCGCGGCATGGTGAAACGACCACCATGACGAAGCGAGCAGGACCTGCCTGAGCAGGACGTCAGGCAGGTAAGTGCGGAAAAAGAGTCTTTAATAGATGATGCTGCGAAGCAGCGAAAAAACCGCAAACAGGTCCACAGGAAAGCGAGGCACAAATGACAATGACCCGACAAATGTCTAGCGCACACACCTGAACATAAATAGCGAGGCGAACAAACGAGGAACAGGTGCGTGTAATTAACAGAGAAAAACATGTGAAACTAGGAAAATATCAACAGAGGAAAACCCACTCGAACAAACACCAAAAACTGTCACGAGAACAACACCCGGATCGTGACAATCACAACTTAATTCCAGTGCCATGCGGTGATGTTCATGGCTGGTGAGACACTGAGTCTGATCCTCTACAGGATAATAATTTGCTTTTGATAAAAAAAATTCTCCAAATTGTTTACATTTATTTAATATTTTTACTACCCAGAAAACATTTGTGTTCTTACCGTTTATCTGGATGGGAAGTATATGCAGCCTTTCAAGGAAAAGTTCTGATACTGTTGTATCAGTCGGATCACCTCCTGGTGAATTTGGTTATATACTGTAGTCCTCCATCTTGGCAGTCATGTTCATTAATTGAGAGCAGAGCAAAAGAAATATCTTGAACGCATTTGACTTTCTGCTAGTTAGAGCTACTGCTTGTGAAAAACAAAACACTGGCTTGTCTTCCAATGGAATGACGGCAGTGACAAGCACCTTCCAGCTCACGCAGCCCGCGTGATTTCCCCGACTTTGATCTTTTATAATTGTTATGTATTTGTGTAATTATGTAGCTATTGCTTAAAACGTATTTGTCTATATAATAAATCAGTACAATATATACATTTAGTTCAAGTATTTCAGTGGTGTATAAAACTGCTGTTAAATAATATTCGTGTAGCTACAGTTGGCCACATTTGTGACCATGACCGCACTACAGGAAATTCTGATAAAACTGCATTTGCAGACACAAGTGTGATTCTTGTTTCTATCAAATATGTAATTGATTTTTGCTTTAATTCGAAAGGCTCTGTGAATCCCCTCCACTGTGCAACCCAACCTTCCAACAAGCTGTTGTGATGCAGCAGGTGAGACCATGGTGACATGGTGTGTCAAGGGAGGGGAAAGGATGTCGGTGGTCACTCTCATTAGCGGAAACAAGAGCCTCTGTCACTTCTAAATTGTAGCTAGTTTCCAGACAGCAGGGACAGCCACACATCTTGGATTTTTTTATACATTACACGCGCACACACACAGCCACAATCCCTCCCCCTTTTGTCAGTGTTCCTCTTACAGCAAGTGCCAGTCATGCTAACCCACATTTACATAAAGTTCCCAGTGATCGACTATACATAGCCTTGGTGGTGGTCCAGTCATAGCAGGTAAGAGTGAGGAGTCACCCAATGCTGCGTGACAACTGTTTGCCTTTCTACCTTCTATTTCGGGGCACCCATTCCATTTGGAGTTTAATAAATTGCTACTGGTGCCACCTGGGCCCTTTGCCCTCTGCCCGACTCGCACGTCGTGAAAAAATCATGGCGCTGAATGGAAAACAACACTTGAGAAGGGGAGATAAATAAATGATGGTGTCGGGGGCAGAGTGCAAATAGCAGTCTTGGAGCTGCAAAAGGGGATAGAAGAGGATGGGGAAAGTGATTAAGACTTCTCTTGGCCTCTCCTGGTGGTCTCTGTGGACCCCGCAGATGAGGCTGAGAGCGCGGAGAAGGGACAACCAAGCTCTCAGCCTCACATCAGGCTGTCGCCGCCAGTGATGCCCTACCCAGGAGACCACATCTCATAAAAGCTATTATTGCGCAGATGGTTTGTGCTCTTTTGCCTTTAAAAACACAACTGCAGCTTGCTGGAATTCACATCCACTCAAGCTCATTGTTCATAGCAAAGTGTTGCTGCTTAAAGTGACCGCTGTGCTTAATTCCTTGGGCACTAATTCTACAGACATGCTGCTGCTTGCTGTTGAAAAAGGAGCTATCTCACAATCAGGGCGTGAAATGCTAAAGAGCTTCCAGCCAACACGCCTGCTGCATGGTGTTTTCTCCCAACTAGTGTTCATTTGACATTTAGTAAATCATTACTGCACTCATTGCCCTTTAGGAACACACACACACGCAAAATCATCACATCTAGACACACACACGCGACCTTTTTTATAACTTAACAAGTTAGGTGACCTGATTTCATATGTGGCCAAAATTATGACACATTTCACCAAGAATTGTGTGATCAACGCCCCTGCAGTGATGTTGCTTTGGAAAAGGTGAGGACATTTTATATTTATTTAACACAAAGCTACATTGAGACAGACAGGTCAGTCTCCTGAATGGGGGTCCATAAGCATGACGTAGCAAGCAAAACCAAAATGTTCTGCTTTTACTTAGAACAACCGTCATTAAACATTTAATACCAAAGACCTAATTTTTTAAAACCCGAACGCCCATTGTATTTCTACGTGTTTTACGTTTTTTGTGCGAGAGGAAAAGAGAGGTGATGTCGCAACAGCCCACTAAAGGTTATCACTTTTAGAGCAGTTTTAAGCCATAAATAACGGTCAGAAGGTGGCAGAAGAGCTCGGCAGTGGTCAACTGCATGTAAAAACACTCGACAGGAGGTGGAAGACTGTGGAGGAATGTAGCGTGCAGAAGATTATCTATTGTAGAGAAATTTGCAAGCGTTATAATTTGTAATAAATTGTTATTCTCATGTAAAACAATTGTTTTTTGTGTTTATGTTGTGGTATAGTTGCTTAGATATTTTGGCTAAAAACGTGTATGGCTACATTTCTGTCAAAGTGAAAGTCATGCCAGAAATGTATCTTTTACACAAAATGCTAGTTTTCTACATTTTTTAGTCAGGGACTGATATTTTCCTAAAATGCACCCATGTTCAACTGCTGTTTCATAAAGAACGGAAAAAGGAAGAAACAAACTTTTTTCTATGCCGCTTATCCTCACTAGGATGCTGGCGCTTAGCCCTTTTAAGCCCAGAGTTACATATACGTGACATTTGGAGGACATCGGGGACAGGTCCAAAATACATGCATTCAATTATTTTACCACTTAAGCACAATGCTACACATTTGAAACAAATAGTATAGCCATTTATCGGTAGTTTGATGAACTAATGTACTATCATATATGTTACATTGTCCAAGATAACCTATTTTAACCCCAAAAAATTTGATGCCAGAATCGTGCTGATCTGTGTCCAAATAACCTGTATTCTCCAGAAATTAATTTTAGGACTGTCCCAAATACCTTTGCGTCTAAGATAACTAACAAAGACATTGGAAATTTCTCAGTATTTGAATTCTGTTGTCCGAAATCTAGCCTTGATGCTGGAATTTAGACACTTCTTATGTGTGTGTAAATAGAGTGCCAATGAGCTGTTTGTCCATGCCTGGCTCCAACGGTGTGTGGGGGGCTCCAGTAAATGAAGTGAATGTATTTTCCAGTATATGTATTTTTTTATGAACAGCACAGTGACAATGCCGTCCCAGAGCAGTGTGTGATTACATCAAAATTAATATTATAATTGTATTATAGAGTAGAAAAGCACAGACATGCGCCACTTCCCACCATATTGTGATTCACACCAAAATATTATTCCTACATTTTTTGGGTCAGTTATTCATATTTTGTAGAACCCGTGGGAAACTTGTCCTGTATTTATTTCTCAAGAGCTGTGACCTTTTTTTGTTTGGGAGTTGTATGCGCAAATGCCAAAAATGTTCCTACCTCGCAATTTTTAAAGAATCCTTTAAAATATTCTGGATCCAGATGATGATCACCCCCCAAAATGTAATCAGTTTTTGCATATTCAATGTCCTGCTATTCCTGAAAATTCCATCGAAAGCTATACAGAACCTTTCAAGTTATTTTGAACACAACAAAGAAAAAGAAACAGATACACGCTACCAAAAACATAACCTCGGCGCTACGCTTGGGATTGTGCTTGGTAAATAGGTAAATATTAGAATAGACATACGTCTTTGGTGGTAGTGTTTGGTTCTTCCACCCACTACTGTCTGTAATAGAATACATGGTAAATTGCCTGCCTTGTGACTAGCCGCTTGACCAGTCAAGGGTGTACCCTGCCTCTTGCCCAGCGTTTTGGGGATGTGCTCCACCCTGGTGAGGACTAGCTGCATAGAAAATTAATGGATGGTTGTGGAAAAAATTGCAATTATAAAACCTCAGTCATCAGTAAGAGTCAATAACAGCAGTAAAAACTAAGCACTGAAGAAGAAGTTAATTTTCCTTTCAAATGGGGCCTCAATTAAAAGTGGAAACATTCGAGTGAAGAGGCTTTCTATTGGTATAAAATGTATTAACAGGAAGCACCTTTATTACAGAGAAATCATCTATTTTATGCGGCTGGAATACAGATAGATTCCTTCCAGTCTCTTAAAGCCATCTGAGGTAAATTCCAATACAGACATCAACGTTTGAGCCTCACTTATCCGCTGTGCTTCTTGCAGGCCCTGTCAGGCTTTCACACATCTTCCACATGTGCTAAACTTCCTCGCGGCCCTGGTCCCTCCAATCATTGCTGGGGCTGAGGGACAAAAGCTGATAAAAACCCAAACAATACGGACGGCCACACATCTGTCCCCTCGCCTCTCATCTCCGCTTGGCCTGCCTGTGTGACGGCTGACGGACAGCTGACAGCAAGGGGTAGATGGACAGGAGACATTTTTGATGCCATCACACAACATTAGGTTCCCCCCGCACAAGCTAATGCAATCAAATACAAAACTTGCTTTGAAAATTAGCCTTTTTAAGGGTAAGTAAAGGAGGACACATACTCCATTGAGAGATGACCATTCACACTTGCACCCACGCCTATCAGCAGAGGTCAGCAGTGTGCACCACTATGTGACCAGTGTTTATGAAGCTAAATAAGTTCAATTCATGTTTCTGGTTAGTGTTGTAAGGAGACACATATTATTTAATTATTCCATCTATATACTGTATGGTACGTTCTCCAAACCTGCAGAGATCTTTCCAATGATCTTTTTATCTCCAATGAGCTTCTATTCTAGGTATATTTTGATATTGTAGTAATAGAGGAACATAGTACTCTTTAATTAGGGCGGGAAGCGCCTTGAACACTTTTGTTTTGCTTTGAGCACGCATCAGCTACAAAGGAAGAAACTATGCCATGGTTACAGTACGGGTCCATATTCCTCCATGTTAATATTATGTATTGATATCTCAAAAGCCGACCAGTCCAGGGGGTACCCTGCCTCTCGCTCAAAGTCAGTTGGCATAGGCTCCAGCATACCCCAATGACCCTAGTGAGGACAAGCGGCATGGAAAATGGATGGATGGATATCTAAAAATGGACTACGATTGTTATCACCGAGTGCCATGTTTTTTTTGCCACTATTTTACATTATTAAACATTGTACATCATTTTATATTTTTTTTAATGATGTGCCGTGATAGAACACGACAAACTGTAAACACGTTTGAGGTGCAACTTTAAATTTTGACTCCCTTGTGAGGTTATTAGTGGAAAACGTGCCATATTGTCAAGAAAGACCAGTGTTTTTTCTGTAAAAGTGGGGACACCCCGGCTCTTGGAATAAAATCAATTTCCATCTTAGCTTTATGAACACAAAAACAGATTCACGGGATGTGAAAAGCATGCCAAATCCATTAGCATATTTTCCCTCACTTTTCCCGCCAGCCTAAATCAGTGTACTTTGTACTGTACACTCCTGATCAACATTTTAAAAGCAGTTAAAAAATTACAAGAATTTACATTGTGCATGTTCATTGTTCATGAGCTAATCAAAAGTTTAGGCCTGCAGCCTTTAAAAGCCAAAATCTTGTAAAAAATGTGGATTCAATGCTGTTTTCTGTCAGGTATTTGCACTGTGATGATCTCTTCATGGCAAATTCAAAAAAGCTTTCTCTCTTTGAACGCGGTGAGCTGCATAAGCAAGACCTCTCGCAGCGCCCTGTTGCTCGTAAGGTAGGACACAGTAAGACAGTATTTCCAAGCTTCTTCAAAGATCCCGAGTCTTGTGGAACAATAAAACAAGCGGTACACTCAAAAAAATGTCATCGACCCCTAGTCGGAGGATCCGATTGGCTCTCCTTCAAGACACGGGACGATCTTCGGGCCGAATACAAATCAGACTGCATCTGTGGGAGAAAGGTTTTAAAAAAAAAAAACGTCTTCAGTGGCTTAGTCTCCCTCATCTCAAAATTTCCTGTTTGTAATTTGCACGAGTGCAGCAAATATGGGACATTAAAATGTGAGGGAAGGTTTTATTCTCTGATAAGAAAAAAATGTAACCTTGTCTACTGATCTATTCCAACATTACTGGCATGACAAGGAGAGCCCACCTGAGATGTTTTCAACACGGCAAAGTAGACGGGACGCCATCCTGATCTGGGGTGATTTTTCTTTCAACGGAACAATGGAGGTTCAGGTTGCGCAGGGGCGTCAGACGGCAATGACAAGAAATGTCATAGGAACATCACGTGACCACTCGGACTTTTTCAACAAAACACTGACAAAAGACTTCTTCCAGAGGAATAACCTCACTGTTTTGGAACATCCTGCATTTTCCCCTGATCTAAATCAAACTGACAACATTTGGGGATGGATTGCAAGGCAAGTTTGCAAAAATGGATATTAATTCCAGACACTGGATGCCTTCTGTGAAGCTATCTTCACCACAACTACCCTCCTGGAAACACTGGCATCAAGCATGTCCAAACTAATTATGGAGGTAATTAACATGAAATTTGCAGCTACTCATTATTAAGTTAAGTTTCTATTTTAGGAAGGTCTTGTGTTTTTTTTAGCTACGATCTTTTGATCAACTGATGAGAAGCCTTTTTCACTTTAATGGTAAATCGCCTACTTAAAACATTTTTGTCTCACTCCCAGCTTTAATTAGAACCTCCTTAAGATCCAACATTCATCTGGAGTCTTCCTGCAATCCAGTATGTACTTTCACTAGCCACAAGATTCATTAAAATGTGCAAGTGTACCTAATTTTGTAACAGATCTATACTGGATGTTAGCAAATGAAGCTGCTGCTCATGTTCTTCCATTGCAGTGTTTTGTAGTAATGCTACAAAGAGCTTCTAATGTCTCCTGCAGCACTCATACAGTCCACACTGCCTCCCTTTTTTAATCCATAAGCTCTTAAGTCGGCCGTCTACGTGCTGGCGTGGACAGTCGTACCCGTTAAAACGATACAAAAGGCAGCCCCCGCTGTGTTCAATATGCATTCTTAATATTAAGGAGCGGAAAGTGGAGCAATATCCAGCATCAATTAAAGACGGAACAAGGAAGTCGTGGCTCTAATGTTGGCCTTGAGAGGCTTGAGTGAGCAATGATGTGCAATCAATAGCATTAGAAAAACATATAGTTTTGGTCTCATTTGGAAACGTATGGATATCAGATCTGATTATACAAATATAAAAATGGCGCTTCACTTTTCCAAGAGACATGGAGCCAAGACGAGTGTGCTGCAGTCTTTGCCCTGCCTCGGAGCACTTTACATATTCAAACTACGCTCCACATTGACGCTCGTCCAAGTTACGCCGGCCCGACACCTCATCAGAGACGACCCCTGAGACGACGCCAAGCGGTCGTCTTCTCACTAACAGTGAACATGTTTATTATATATGGGCAGCTCTGTCCTTCTCGTCCCACGAGGAAGGGACAGGCGACGGTGTTCCCAGCGCCAGAGGCAGTATTGCAGGAAACGAGGTGGGGGGATGAGAGGGGAGATGCTACAACTCACACGGCGTTGACCTATTGCGTTCCCCCTCAGGGTGTGAATGAGTGGGAAGGGGAGCTGTGTTTAAGCCATGTCCACTGTGGTGGAAGTAACCTGGTAGTGAGTGGACAACATTAAGGGAGAAGAGGAGGACAGGATGTTATTAAGATTACGCCAAAGGAGTATGCCGGGATGTCTTAGAGGCAGGGACAGGCGCTTTGTCCTAATATACACCCCTCACATTTCATCAACTATTGTGTTGCAGTATAAGCACTTAATACTCCAGAAATGAAATTTGGTATGTGGGAATTCTCAATGAACCGCAGCTCCCCAATGCTGGCAGCACTCGTGCACCCCCACATCATGACACTGCCACCACCATGCTTGACTCAATTATATTGCTACTCACTTTAGCAACAGGATGGTTGGTCCTCGGGTTAGTGAAGACCTAAGCCACACAAACTGTACACTGAAGGACATGTAAAACACGGTCATAAAAAGACAAATGAGTCAGTAGCAATTTATTACGAGATGATACTAGAATTATATGAAACACTGATTCAAAAAACACAGGTTTAACAGGAGGAGCAATAATCTCATAGCCTTCTCCTAAGTCAACACAAGGCACTAAGATATTGATCGTGGTCTTCCAGCTAATAATATGACCACTGCGCTGTTTAGTTATTACTTTCGCTTTCATAGGAGCAGCTCCTTTAACATGCTAAAGGATACAATCTTTAGCCATACTGATGGTCAGTTGAATGGTTAAGATTAAAAGTGTGGCCAATATTGGAGGGTGTGTCTCCTCAAGAAGGTTTTATGATCCATGGTCAGATGGGATAGGCTCCAGCATACTCACGACCCTAGTGAAGATAAGCGGCATAGACGATGGATGGATGGGTTTTGTGGTGATGGTTTTTCCTTTTCTAGGTGCACTTCCACCAGAAGAGCTTGTTTTAAGAAAAAGGAAACATTATAATGTGCAAAAAGGCAATGAACAAGCAAAGTCATCCACTCCGTGTAGCTACGAACACGGCACACAATGTGTTAGTTAATCTGCGCCACGCAAGCCGAGCCATACACTGAATCCTTGCAGTGTACAGGGCGTATTCATTCGTTGTGCTGTAACTAATTCCAGAGTGAGTCTAGTGCTTATGGACTAAAATCAAGTTTTTCATTATTTATGGGAGTGCATTTCTAACCACAAAACCCTGTAACACGGAAAAAACACAACCTGAGGACCACCTGTAATCGCTGTGTCATTTTTAGTGGATAATAAATCTATACTGCTATACAAGCAGTACACTGACTACTCTAAAGTATGTCCCAGTTTCATTTCAGTAGTGTCCCTTGACAAGATATACAATGGCATGCCCACCACTAGGCTTCGAACAATTATGACTAGATGTAGAGTCATTGTCAGTGGATAGTAAATCTAAACTGCTGTACACTGACTACTCTAAAGTAAATTCCTACAGTATTGTCCCTTGGAAAGTAATTGTGTAAAAAAATTATTGCTGAAAGGTGTGTAGGTATTTTTTTTAATTAGGGATGTCTGATAATATTGGCCCATCGTTACTACCCAACTGTGTTTGGCTAGTAACAAGCTCGCTTGCTCCTCACTAACTTTATGTCTGTAGTGTCTTCTTCGGATATTAAACTTGCGATTTGCAATCACTGCAAATCATTGGTTATGAGAGGCGGAACCAAGACTTCTTCCTTCAATACTTTAAATTCCCAATTCCCAGGGCAAAAGGTCATTGCAGATCTCCAGACACAAGCGATGTGTGTTACCACCAATGGTACCTGAGCATACACAAAAACGACTTGAGCATCCCTGGGATCTCTCTGAGCGATATCAGACGTGCACTCTGTAGTATCACACCTGTCCAAAACCTGAGAAACATGAGAACAGAGAACTTCCATTCTGTCATACTTTTGCTTTCTTAATTCTCAACCTCAGACAAAACAAGCCATAGCCTCATACAATTAACCACCTGAATCTTGTAGAGTCTTGTTATAAACTCTATGGAATATGGAGTCCCATCCAGCACCAGCTTGAGCCATCAAGTAAGCTTTTTGCTATCAAAGTAGTGTTACGTCGATATCTGAGTGGTTAACTTCATTTGACGCTTATTGCACTAACAAGTGCCGGGTGTGTCTACTTAGCAATTGACATAAACATCTTAGTGATGAAGAAGTCATTAAGATATGTTGTTTTTATGCTTCACCATTAAACAGTGGTTACCTTATTTTTATACTTTTTTTATCATACATTCCCAAATTAAATTTTTATGAAGACTCATTCTCTGGAGTCACACTCGCACACAACACAAACAAAAACCTGTGTTTGCTAACTCAATATCGCAACCTCTGACCCGCCCCATGCTGTGCCCGCAGTAGCCTTTCTTGTTACATTTTATAGGGTCAGGAGTTCACAGTCCATCCATCAACGTCTAACAGGCTTTGGGTGTGATGCTTATTTTTAGTCAAAGACGCTGTGGAAGCGGGTGAATGGGATGAAGATTTATTGTTTTGGTCACCAAATATTGGACCAAACGAGTCTGTCCGGGGTCACGAGGCAGCGCTCCCTGGAGTCACACCAATATCATTTCCAGGCCCGACTCTTGTCGTTAATGATGTAACACACTTTTAACCAAAGCGGCCGCTTAGATCTGGATCCACCTGTTGTTCATTTCTGCTTCTAATGCCTCAAAATTCACACTTCATTACTAAAAATGTCATCATGGTTTCCAGGTGATACGTTGTCGTGTGTCCTGTTTGTGTATATACAGGTGTATGTCAGAAAAACAATACTCCATATGCTTTTGTTTGCCGAAGCTAACCTTTCTACTCCTTCATCGCTGCACGCAAAAAGGTGAAAATTTGTCAAACCATGCAGCACAGCAGAGCTGCATGGTTTGACAAATTTTGTGCTATTATTTTTCCAACAAATACTGTACATCACATTGTGGCGCTGTTATTAAAACTCATAAGTGGAATTGACTTGAAATTTCTCACGCTGCGTAACAACCACTGTAAGTGTTTTGCCTGATCACCATGAACTTCGGTACGCATCTTTAGGGGACTGACAAGCAGGTGTTTGTAAAATTTGAGCAGGATTGATTGAAAACCAATGGCTGCCATCAGGCAAAACATTTTTGTTACCCGTTGGCCAGTATTTATTGAACAATCGTGTAATGAATACTGAACTTGGAGGATATCTGTATTACATGCGTGACAGAATGTCTTCCAAAGCATTTTGAGCACAACCCATAGGGGGCGTCACAGATGTTATTTAATGTTATGTTGGAGAAAAAAATACACAACACACAAAACAGCAATTTTAGACAGCAAATGTTCTTTCACAATCAAAGGGGTTTTAAAAGAAATCTAATCCTCTAATCTTGCTCAATACCAAAATTCTGGTTTGCGATAGGAAAATTGCTTAGAACAGTGTTTTTATGCACAATCCATTTTAATGGGATTTTCTCCTTGATCTACTCGAAATAATCCATCATAATTTGAAGAGTACAGGTTGCTTGCATTACTGGGATTAATGAAATGAAACGGGAGGGAAAAAATGGGCTTGGGAAAGGGACTGAAGTGCTCTAAGTTAACCCTGAAAAACCCCAGAAATTATCTTTTTTTTGTTGTAAACACCCTTTTTGCACAAAGATAACATTCTTTTTGCGTCGCATATTCTTAGGCAACATTTGCAATATCTATATTTGTATTTTGATTTTCTAAATTGTGTTTTTTCCTTTTTAAATGGAACACAATGAAAAGAAATAAATACAATTTTGTGCAACGCGTTTTGTCCTTTTCACCTTTGACCAAAGTGTAAATAAATGAGCAACACAATAAGTAGAAATGTGTGTTTGATCAATTTGCACGATTATCCTTCATCTTAATGCTTTACATTCGTGTGAAGGCTATCTGCTGGTCCTTAGCCACACTTTTACTTCCTGTGTATGCGTACTGTTTTACTTGGCTACATGTTCCACTACTGTTTTGCCAATAGTCAAGTCACTATACGCCCTCAGCAGTGGAAATAAGAGACTTAAAATGCACTAAATGGAAGGAAGTGTGCACATTGGGAATCCTGCATGGATTCTCTGGGCTCAAAAAGTCTCTAGAGATCTAAACCGTACCTTTTTTTTTTTTTTTTTTTTTTTTTTTAATTTTTAACAGCAACCGCATTTGCACGTGACTTCCCAAAAGCATGTAAATGTGTCAGATGGACTCAGAGGTCCACACACACACATTGAATGGATATGCAGACAAAGGCACACCATTGCCTGTATTAATTTTTCATAACATCATGCTCAATACAAAATGCAATAAGTGTTTCTTGTAAGACGACTCCCAGGCACTTATAGCACTTGAGCATGCGGCAAGGTACTCCTCAGAGGTCCGGCCTACAGTGTACGTGTTTGTCTGACTTACTTTGACTCCAGTAAGCTGACATCTCATGCTGAAGACGCCCAGGGGCTGACGGCTGGTTGGCTGGAGGACAGTGTAGTTAGGAAGGTAGACTTCATCTTTCTCAAGGCACTTCCACATTCACTGCAAAAGAACAGAACGAATCATGTTCTCCAGCAGCATCATACACAAAACTGAAGAGTCTTTTCATTGTTTATCATTCACTGCAGTTTTCTCCCATCACATGCTCACTCAGTGTGTAATGTTCTCATGGCCTCCACCTCAAGGCTTTTTTACATAGCAAATTTGGCAAGGGGGGTAGGATGTGACGAAAATTACAAAATGACACAATATAACCCTTGACACTCTTTAGGTCGACATATCTTCCAGCCCCCCAGCCCCCCCGTTCGTCCTTGGGTATGTCTTTTTCGCTAGAAAAATCCCCACCAAAAATAGTCCACAAGTCACGAGGAATTTGATTAAGGTCATGTGCCCTGGGGAGCTACATGTTCTCACTGCAGTTTAAAACACTCTTTTTGCACTATAAATAATAGGAAACTGAATATTGTACAATAATAATAATGATGATAATAATAATAAAACCTAATACTAATTATTATCATACAAACTTATTATCATACAAACTCGAAATATAAACTCCTGTTTATATTGCTCCCGTTTTTCATGATCAAAAACATTTTCTAAGAGGTCTCTCTCTTTCAAATATTGTTCACAAACATTCATAATTACCAATCAATCAAGATGCTGATTAGACACGTGTGCCTTAGGTTGGCCACAAATAAAGGCCACTGTTTATACAAGCGGCGTGGGGGAGCAGTCAGTGTTTGGTGCAAGAACACCATTTGCTTCAAAATCTGATGAAGACTGCCCATACCATAACCCCGCTGCCACCGTGGGCCACTCAACTTGCAAACACAAGAAGTATTCTTGTGGAGTGTATTACTATTATAATAAATTCATGGCATTTATTAAATTCACCACAAGTATGTGAATACAATTCCCCCACCAACATTCTCTGAAACAAAAATAAAGCAAATAAAAATGTCATAAATAAACTCTACAATAGATTATTTGACTACAACTTAAACAAAAATGGAAATATTCTGTGATAAAAAATGTATAATAATAATAATAAATAAACGGCATTTCCTATAAACTAATACCATTCTGTACACATCCCTGTTTTTTCTAATCTCAGTTGCACCTCAATATAAATCTAGGAGACATGAGGATTTAAAAAAATGTTACCAGCTAGAAAGTTTTTATATAATTTGTTATGTGAGTAAATAGTAATAACTTAAAAAATACAATGCAATTTCATTACACAATCATATACTGTATATTTATAATTAAATATAAAGAAAATGAAAAAAGTATGTTAAAGAATTTTACAAGTTATTTTGCAATAAACAAACAGCAAAAATACATGTATGCAATGATTATTTTAGTTGTTTTGATTGTTTAGATTAACTGTGTTCTGGCCATATATAGCACATTTGTCTTTATAGTTAGCTTTCTGGCTAATTGGCACTGCAGCGCAATGAATGAAATCTTGGGATTTGCACAGGTCAGCTGAACGTTTGGCCTTGAGAGAAAAGCGACATTGACATGCAAATGATCATCTCCAACTTTATTGAGCGGCTACATTTAAGTTAATTTGCTGTTGGGAGTGGCTAATTGAAGTAGGCTCCTCCAGTAATTCTTCAGGAGTCAATGCACCTGATTTAGAGGACGGCCCGCTCGTAGATCTCTTGATTGACAGCTCGGTTACTAGGCATGTGACATAACAGAAAGTGAGAGGCAAGGCTGCGGACGTCCGTCATTCCACGTTCCCTCCAGTAAATGGAGAAGCCTCAGTAGCAGGCAAGTCTCATGTCGAGGGGTTAACGTGGTCGGCAAAGCAGTCAAGTATTGTTTAAGGAGCTTCAGGGGAAATCATAAATGTTGCAAGGGTGTCTTATGAAAAATGCAGCAATGATCCCCCCGCTCGCCCACCTCTCCAAGCTAAAACGAAACATTGATGGACCTCTTGGAATGAAGCATGTTAGCGTAGCATCTTCCCAGCATGATTGCAATCACAGCAAGAAAAGTACTTTATAGGGATGACAAATGGAATACAGAAACAGTGCAAAAGACATTGTGATTCTGCATGGTATGCCTAAACAGACACCGACCCACCGAATTGCCGTCCCGACCTTACAGTAATATAAGATGCTATTTTGCCCCCTAGTGAGTAAAAGTCCTATTTAACATTTTAACATGATTTAATGACATAAACACAAATACTGATGGGTTGCTTTACAAAGTACAGTATCGATATGTGGGTGAGTTGAGTACATAGCAGTAAAGATACAATTAGTAGGTAGGGGAAAGGAAGTTACTTTGTACATTGTCTGCATAAATCTATGGACAGGAATACATTTTTGTCTCATGAGTCACTATGGCATCAATGGTAATCGTTTAGTTACATCAAAATATGGCATTTTTAAAATTTTGTTATTAATATTTTACATATGCACAATTCAATATGCTAAAAAAAAGTAGAAAGAAACCGAGCAGTTATTGATAGTTTACCATTTTCTTCAAAAGATAATCTAATGAATGGATTGACTTACACACACAAATGTGCTCGTCACAGTATTTCTAAAATTGGAAATCAGATGGTAGCCTAAAGGCTTCATCCTGCGACGACATCGCCGCGCCGGTGTAAACAACGATGGCTCCAAACTCTGCCGCAGAGCTTGACGTGCACCTTGTAACAATTCTAACCTTGCGTCGCCAGCGACGTGGACCGCAGAGCTGTTATTTGTCAGCTTTTAGTCGTACCAGTGACATGTCGGTCACGAACGAATCAGCTCTTTGAAATGAACGACAGGAGCCGGTCCGTGTTGTTGTGAGCCAATGACGTTTTGCATGAAGAGAGTTGACCTACTTTGACCTAATTTGTCTATTGAAATGGGTCTTTGTTTCTGTATTTTAGAACATTGATTATTATAATAGATTTTTTGTAGCTGTATATAATAATAAGAAAACATGTGGCATCATGCAGTTTTTTTACATTAGTAATTTATTATACACAATAAAAACAACACAATCAAATAATTTGGTAATAAATTAAGACAACAAAAAAAATCTGAGGAGCCACTCGGGAGCCAAAAGAGAAATTTCAATCACTAAGTCGTACATCATTTTTGCTAAAAAACTCAAAAACTGAGCAACATGTACAATAAGTTTAAAAAAAACATGAGTTCTAGCTCCAACAACAATCTGTGACTATTACTATGACACAGTAAGCTAAATAGCTAGTCAACAAGAGTTGTGGTTGCTCGCTCTCAGGAATACACTGCTCCTTGTGTTTTGGCATAGAACTGCAAGTCACATGGTAACCACGGCCCAGACAGCTCTGACGGGATCAAGGCGCCGTTAGAAGGGCTGCAAAGTGACCACGCTGTAGCGTAATTCAACCTTAAACTTTTGCACAGCACGGTTGTCACAGGACAGTCCCGGTATTATGTACCTGTTCCCGATAGGAGTGTTTGTATGCCTAGAACTTCCTTTCTGTGTTGTCTGATCACTATCCAAGCCACTTATCTTTATAGAAGTGTGTGTGTGTGTGCTTGCGTGCGTGTGTGTGTGTGTGTGAGCGTGCCCGTTTGCCCTTTTACAGATGTGTGTGAAGGACCAAGCCGAGAGAGGAGGAGGTGCCTTCAAGTAAAGCGTCGGGCCATAATTGGGTTACGGCGTCCAGTGATGGATTAAAGCACAGCCGGAGAGACGCTGCAGCAACATTAGGGTGTCTGAGATGTCAGAGTCAAAGCGCTCTCATTAATCGCCCGAGCCCGTACATTACTGCATTAGCTGTATTAGCAGCTCCGACTCGCCAAGCACTTTGGGATTTCTCGCTGAGGCAGGACACATTCCTGTCTTACACTTCTGGTAACTGTAGCGAGAAGTGGGCTGATAGGAGAGAAAAATAAGAAAAGGTGGGTGTGGGGGGACAATTAGACGGGATGAGCATGATTATTTATTAATACCTTTTTGGGCTGCAGTATGACAAGATGCAAGGTTGTATGGCTGTAGCGGCTAATCTTGTTGGAGCGAGCTTTTGTGCCAAAACGTATTTTCACTGGATTTTTATTTTGTATACTTGTCCTCGTACGAGCAAAATGAAATCAAAAAGTGGTCGCTTAGCAACAACATCTACACACAATTAGATGTATGATTCTAGACTGATTCTGATGCAGTTTACCTGGCGATCAGTCGAGAACGCACTCCGCCTTTTGTCCTGAATAAGCTGGAACAGCCTGCCTTCTTTTCTAAAACATGTTGGTTAATTTATAGGAAGTCCCGCACACACATCCGTCCTCCCACTTCCCAATAAACTAATAGTGTGTGAAAATTGATTCATAGGACGCACATTGTGTGACCTCGACCGTTACTACCGCCATCTCCATCTCAGTCCTTTATCCTCCATCACTCACCTTAATCCATCTCAATTGCAGTACAGATATTTACACTGTAGCGGTTATTAATATACATAATAAGAAATTGATTTTGCTGCGTTGGTCGTGATGTTGGAGATGACTGAGGGAAGCAGGCTTTCTGGAGCATTTGGACGATGGGTGAGGCCTAGATGAGGATGTACACCAAAGTTTTTTTCCTGGACATTTTTAATATACCATTTTAATTTATTTTAATGCAGATATAACATTTTGCATTATTTATTTAACAAGTGACAAGGCATATTATCATTAGTCATAGCTGTACTAACGTTTCAACATTTTCGCTACTTTACGCCTCTTTGCTGTTGATTATTTTATTGTTTAGCTGCACTTTTACAATGTTCCGCAGGCAAAAAAAAACCCCAAAACAAGCTGTGCTCCTTAAATATCCCCCAGGCCGCACTTTGGCCACTCCAGGCGTGCAGGCTAACTCACTCCCTCCCTCACTGACTCGCTCGTTTCAAAGTGAGAGCTTCATCACTCATTCCCGTCTCTCCTTCTAACCAGTCGTCCTCCTGGGGCTAAAATATCTGACTTAATCATAGCTGATGAGCGTCCATGATTACCTCAGCTCAGCTAAGCCGTGGTGTCGGTGCTCACACAACTGTCCGAACATATTATTTACCGACCCTCTCTTCTCCGATTGCGAGGTCGGCCCGGCCCTCTCCTGGTTTCTCACCATCAGTGTCGGGAAGTGGCGTGTCATCATAATCTGTCTTTATCAGATATCTAATTAATTATAACCCAGTTGAGGTGGTTTTGTTTGAATAATCACTTCTCATTTATTCAGCAATGGCACAAGAATGGGGAATTGAACGTTCACCTCAGGACTATAAGTAAAATAAACGATCAGTGCTGAAGCAGATAGAAAAGATAAAATAAGCACTGCTTCTTCCTATTCCTATTCCGACTTGGATTGGATCAGATAGATTGAAGTGTAGGCATATGACGTACTTCAATGCAACTTTGTTAAGCAGGTTTGAAATCAACTTCAACCAGTCAGCAGACCTCTTGTCCTCATATATATCCACTACACGGTATTCCATAACTTACACAGGATGACGGAACACAAGTTAAAATTATAGAAATGTCAATTTTAACAGTATGTGCCAAATTACGATCTTTGATGGCAAAACTTTACGGGACTGGCCTGTGTCCAAAAGTCTGTCTTGAAAGCGTTTGCAACTTACAGGCTTGTAAATGAAATGTGTATCAGGCGGAATTAAAATGGACCATTCTCTAGGCAGAGGAGGGTGGGGGGATCATGTTTTTGCAGCTTGCCATCCTGTACATGTACACACACATGCACACATCGACAACTTCTAGGTGCATTTATTTATATTTGTACTATATGATACTATATTTTAACAAACTGAACTTAAAATGCAGCAAAATCACAATAGTTGAAACAGCCATCCATCCACATTCTATACAGCATGTTCTCATTAGGGTCAAGGGTAAGCTGGAGCCTATCCCAGCTGACTTTGGCCGAGAAGCAAGCTACATCCTAAACTGGTCGCCAGCCAATCACAGGGCACATATAGACAAGCAATCATTCACACCTATGGAGAGAGTATCCCTGTAGCCTAACATGCATGTTTTTGGAATAGGGGAGGAAGCTGGAGTACCTGCACAAAACCCACACACGCGCGAAGAGAACATGCAAACTCTACACAGAGATGACAAAATAAGTACTTTAACCCTTCATTTTCTGACTGTGAGGCCAACATGCTAACCACTAGATCATTGTCCAGCTTTAAACATAATATAAAACAATAATAATAAAATTAAGAGACAAAGACACACAAATAAAAAATGTAAAAACTTGACAGTGGAACCTGTTTCATTCTAGTCCATTACAAACTTAACTGTAAAGAGTGGATGGTTTGAGCTGTATACTTGCTCACTTGAACTTTATTGTCAACTTTAGCAGCAAAAGATTTCCTGGACTGAATCTGTCAATAGTGTCCCAAATCTAAAATAACCACTACTGATCTGCGTCACATGAGTGTTTTGTTTGAGCACTCACTTCTGCTGAATGCAAACAAACTAGGTTGTTAGAACCGGTTTGACCATATGATAGCCAATACAGTGTATGAAAACCGAGACATACAGGTATCTCTGACTGGTGAGTAGGAAAAACAAAGTTCCACTGTATTTGTTACTTCCCGCAACTGTTCTACATCCACATTTAACTTAACTTTCTATTATCTAAAAGGGTATGAAAAGCAAAGCCATTTAAATGCACAGCAAATCTAGAATAATACTAATGCAACAAACGTGAAAAAAAATGAAACCATAAACTACAATTCGGTTAATCATTAGGTGTTTGGTGAATAAGTGTTTGTCTTCATAAAACCAATTTGCACGACATATGAAAGCAAAAATGTTTGTTTCGATCTGTGCATTTTTTGTTGTTGAAGGTACTGCAAAAAACGTCGTATGTGATAAAACTGCTGTATTTAGAAAACTCTGTATTTTGTCATCGTTTAATAAAGTGCCAATGGGGGTCATGTTTTTGCAGCTTGCTATCCTGTACGTACACACACAAAATGCACACACTTGGAATCAATTCTTGTCTCCGCTATCAATCCATATCTTGGATCGTTTGGCTTGGTGATGTGAATAACTTGGGCTACGACGGGCCTTCACGGCAACCCGATGCTTTCAGTGGTGTCAAAGTGTCAGAATGAAGTGCTGCCCGTTCGGCTAGTTTCTCCTTTCCCTTCACTCGGGTGTAGCTCCGATTTCATTTGCCTGTAACTGTTACGATGAAACATTCTGTGGTCTGTCATGCAGGACTCTATTTTCAACACAACTTCCCACAAACCCCCCCTTGCAAACTAATGTTCACAATAAAGTCTTTTCGGTGACATGGAGCCAAGGAGGTGGGGATTAGAGTGGCATTCAACCTGCATGAGTGCTCAGGTAACCAGCAAGTGTAATTAGGAAGTGCCCCTTTTCCCCGGCCACTTTCTCCCCTTCACCGTTAGCTTTGGCACGAGTGGCAGAGAGGGTCAGTGTTTAATAATGAACAGGTTGAGCCGGCTGTAACGGATACATGCACCTGCTTTATGCATCAGTCAATTACCTAATTAGAACGCTCCCACAAGGGGAAAGCTAATACCTCATCCTGGAGTTGGAAGACAGCCCTCTTCCATGTGAATAGAGGCGCTCGCTAAGCTAACAGATACCTGTGTGTGTGCATGCACTTGTGCGTGTGAGAACAAGAAGTAGCAATGGAAGGTGGGGGTGTCCATCCATCCATGCAGTACTGTATTTCCTAGCACAGATCAGGTAGCAAAGGACGCTCATGGGAAATTGTGCTCTTTGCTGCGGCGATCTAATTACAATCCGTGCTTGGCCCATGACCGCCGTCATTCATGCCGGCGAGAGAAAGTAGTCTTTGGTGGACCCTTGGTGGGTTTTTCCACAGAGGGTCTGGAAATATGGTTCTTTGAGTCAAAACAGCAATTACTCAGACCATCCAAGATGTCGCCCTAATGCACACAAATTCAACCAATCCTGCAAATTATGCACAGCCTTGCAACTTTGGTCAATCTTAGCAACTTCCCCACACATTCTGGCCAATCATTATCAGTAGCGTCAATTGAATTTGTCCTTGATAGGGCTCAAACACGCTTGTCAACTGTCTAACCAAACAAATGTGACCCTGCATTGCCCACCCACGTTCTCACTTCGTTGTTTTCATTGACAGAAATGTAGACGTGTGATGATAATCTCTCTTTTTCTCACATTTACCAACAAAAAGAGATCACTCTCATAGGTTCACCAATGTTCTCAACAAAAGCGGTGCTAAACTACATACAATTACAAGCATTACATACACAGAGTGCCTGCACCTTGTCGACAACATCGCAGACGGCGGGTAATAAGGGAGCCTTTGGTGGTGTTTAGCGAGCTATGAATGCATTGGTGTAAAAATGGCAAAATGGAACGCACTGTAGGTAACTGTTGGTTAAGAGATGTAGGCAAATACACTCAGCCCAACGATACACTTTATGAATAAAGAATATTTTGAAAATTACCTGAATATGAACATGTTTTTAAGAGAAAATAGTGGGGGCGTCTTCAACTAAGGATTTTTATAGTCGCATTGGATTGGTTAGATTTTGTCCATCGCCAACTAATATGCAACTATTATTTGCTTAAAACTCTCAGAATGATTTATTGCATTAAAATTTACTGTTGGGATTTAAAATGAAGCTGAAGTAACAGCCTTACCCATTTAAAATGATTTCATTGATGATCCAATGATGGTGGCTGCCGCGTCCCAGATGGCCGAGCTCCTCACCCTATCTCTTAGGGTGAGTCTAGCCCCCCTACGGAGGAAACTCTTTTCCGCCGCTTGTATCCGCGATCTCGTTCTTTCGGTCATGACCCATAACTCATGACCATAGGTGAGGGTGGGAACATAGATCGATCGGTAAACAGAGAACTTTGCCTTACAGCTCACGGTCGGTACAGCGACCACATTACTGCAGACACTGCACCGATCCGTCTGTCGACCACGCGCTCCAACCGTCCATCACTCGTGAACAAGACCCCGAGATACTTGAACTCCTCCACCTGAGGAAGGACCTCACTCCCAACCTGGAGGGTACAATCCACCTGTTTCCGACTGAGAACCATGGTCTGGATTTGGAGGTGCTGAGTCTCATCCCAGAAGCTTCACACTCAGCTGCAAACTGCTCCAGTAAATGCTGAAGGTCACAGCCTCATGAGGCCATGAGGACCACATAGTCTGCAAATAACAGAGATGAGATCCTAAGGTCACCAAGCTGGACTCCCTCAACGCCTTGGCTGCGCCTAGAAATTCTGTCCATGAAGGTTATGAACAGAATCGGTGACAAAAAAACAGCCTTGGCGGAGGCCAACGTTCACCGGAAAAAATTTTTACTTACTGTTGGCAATGCGAACCAGGCTCCTGCTTCTATTGTACAAGGACCGAATGGCACGTAGTAGTGGACCACCAATCCCATACTCCCAAAACACCCCAACAGGACACCACGAGGGACACGATCGAATGCCTTTTCCAAGTCTACAGAGCACATGTAGACAGGTTGGGCAAACTCCCACATACCCTCCAGTACACTTGCAAGGGTGTAGAGCTCGTCCAGTGTTCCGCGACCGGGACCAAAACCACATTGTAACTCCTGTAACCGAGGTTTGACTAACTTCATACCCTTCTCTCCAGCACCCTGCTGGACTTTCCCAGGGAGGCTGAGGAGTGTGATGCCCCTATAGTTGGAACACACCCGCCGGTCACCAATTTTAAAAATAGGGACCACCACCCCGGTCTGCCAGTCCAGAGGTACTGTTCCCGACTTCCATGCAATGTTGAAGAGGCGTGTCAACCAAGACAGTCCTTCAACATCCAGAGCCTTGAGGAATTCAGGGCGAAACTCGTCCACCCCCGGAGCCCTGCAATTGGGGATCGTTTTAACTAGTCCAGATACCTCAGCCACGATAATAGAACTGTCCGCGTTCGTGTCCTCAGACTGTGCTTCCTCTACGGAAGGTATGTCAGTGGGATTGAGAAGGGCCCCAAAGTGTTCCTTCCACCGACCAACTATATCCTCAGTAGAGGTCAGCAAGCCCCCGTCCGCACTGTAAACAGTGTGAACTGAGGACCACTGGGAAACACTGCAACTTCCATCGCAATTTTTTGGTAAAACTTCAGTGAAATCAATTATCTCAAAAAAAGGTCCCCAAGATCCTGCAAAACTCGTTACTGTCTTAATAGCATGCAACAAAAGTGACCAGCAAGACAGAGTCAAGCTTAGTGGCTTCTTCGGTGGCAACATGAATTCGGAAACATGAATTCCAACATATATTGACATTCTGAAGCAGAGCATGATCCCCTTCTTTAAGAGATTGGGCCACCTGGCAGTGTTCCAACAATGTAACAAGCACAAACACACCTCCACAAAGACAAGTGCCATGGCTGAGGAAGCTGATGGGGACGGTAACAATGGGGCTTGTATTGCAGTATAGAATATAAACATACGGGCATTATTGTCTAATAGCTGACACCACAAGTGAGAAGCAAGATAATTGTCTCTTGCCTGCACGGTAGTGGTAGTGTCATGGTCGGGGTCTGCACAACTGCTGCTAAAAACTGGGGATCTGCGGTTCATTGAGAAGAACATTAATTCCAAATGAAGCCCAATCACACCTCTAACATGACGATGGACTGTCTAAATACAATTTTTAAAACACAACACATGTACATAGTAGTCAAAGCTCATCCTACAAAACTGCAAACTGCTACTAGATTACCAGAGGCTCTCTTGTGCGTAGATTAGTTCTGGCGTCATACTGAATGTTTATCCCAAACAATCCCTAATCTCATCAAGCCTATTCTCATCCACAAACATCACTGACAGACAGATCAGACCTCTACCAAACTGCCCAGTCACATCTCAGTGGAATACCATGTGACATTTTATCAGGGGTAATATTGATCAAGTCCAAGAACTGTGCTCACGTTGAATTGATTTATTTATATTTCTGTACAGTGGTACGCAAAAGTTTGGGCACCCCTGATAATTTTCAAGATTTTCCTTTATGAATCATTAGTTGCTCAATTTCAGTTAAATATATCATATAGCAGACGAACACAGTAATATTTGAGAAGTAAAATAATGTTTTTAGTACAGTATATACAGAAAGTGTGGAATAATTATTTAAACAAAATTAGGTAGGTGCATGTATTTGGGCCCCAAAATGTGGTCAATATTTGGTAGATTCCCCTTTTGCAAAAATAACAGCCTCTAAACACATCCAATGAAGGTCTGCCTTCTGGTGTACTGTATCTTTGAATATTCTTCTTTACAAAACAGTCAGGTTTGATGGTTTCCCAGCATGTTCAGGCGGCTTTAAATAACAGATTTTGTAAGAAGTATCCAGCCCTGGCACAACTTCAGTTTTGTCACCGATTCTTGAGTGTTGTGTTTGTCTTGCTGTTCTTCATGCTATGTTCTTCATCCGCCATGCACCGCTTCTTGTTACGTCCAAATAATTCTATTCCAACTCTAACTCTAGTCCAAATGAACTTTAGCATACCTCAAGCGACTCCGTTAGTGGCATGTGCGAAGAAACAGCTTCTTCCTCATACAGCATCCCCTTGTGCAAAGTGCGCTGAATAGTTTACCGATGCACAGTGACACCATCTACAGCAAGATCATGTTGTGGGTCTTTGGAGCTGGTCTGTGGGTTGAGTTGGACTGTTTTCACCATCCTTCGCCTCTGCCTGTCTGAAATTTGTCTTAGCCTGCAACTTCGGGACTTAACTAAAACTGTGATTGTGATCTTTTATTTCCTCCCTGTGTTCATGGAAAGTGACAACTGGAATGTCTGAGTTAGGTTTTTGTATTCTTCCCCCAAACCATGATGTTAAACAATCTTTGTTTTCAGGTCATTTGACAGTTGTTTTGAGGCTCCCATGTTGCCTCTCTTCAGAGAAGATGAAAAGAGGAGAACAACTTGCACTTGGCCACCTTAAATACCCTTACTCATGACTGGCGTGACCTGTTTATTTACTGTAGGTCAAGGGTCAAAGAGCTTACCAAACAAATGTTGCTTTCCAATATGCTAAAGGTATTCAAATCAATACAACGAGGGTGCACAAATTTATGAACTTGCCTAATTTTGCACACTTTCTGTAGATCCTAAAAAGTTCCTTTCACTTCTCAAATATCACCGTGTTTGTCTTCTATATTTTATATTTAAATGAAATTGCTGATCCAAACAACTAATGATTTGTAAAGGAAAATCTTAATAATTATCAGGGTGCCCAAACCTTTGCATACTACTGTACTATACAAATGTACATCATGTACCACAAAATACAACACAGAAAAACATACACATGGCCTAATATCCATGGCCATGGGCACATAGTCCATGTCATCCATCTTTAAAAATGATCACTTGAGTAGTAATCCCCTTTTTACTTAGCCTACAAAAATGTGGTTCTGATTGGACTTTTGAAATTAGTGTCCTGCAGTACAGGTTGTACACACACTAGTCAAGTGCCCACTCTATTATAAATCCTATATCCAATCACTGAGGCTTAACAGTTTCAGCCAGACATGCTGCCGCTCATTGCACAGATGTGGCCACTCCTGACCAGAGAGATGATCAACCCTCTTTCCCCAAATATCTCAGATGACTCAAATACCAAATTAAATCAGCAGTATGGCTTGTGATTTTTGATTGGATTTCATTGTTAGGATAGTATTTCTACATTACTAGCATGTTGTAGCCACAATCCACTCAAGACGTTTGTCGATTTGTGGAAGCTAAATTGAAATATCCCTCAATCTTTTTCAAATGGTGCCTTTTTTTAAAGCAGTGTATTAATTCAATTGCAAATATAATACCACTATGACATGTATTTGGCAGAATTTTCTCATTACAGCAAATGCTTGTCTATATTGAGGATTTTAAATGTAATCCCAAAAAACCCAATATACATACCATTGTGTACGTAACCATACAGTGTACCCTACAAAGTATACTGTATTTCCGTTGTTATTATTCTAAATAAGTAGCACAGCAGTTTACTAACATTTAAACTAATAAAACAATCAGGGTCCCTTACTATACTGTTTTCCCTACTGACATCACGCCGTTTATGTGTGTCTGTAGCTTTAATGCTAATTAGCTTTGTTTGTCCACCACAGTGTGTGTGGCGCTGTTGTGCAAGTAATCCACGTTTTGCATGTAATTATTATTGTACATGAACTGGTTCCAGAAGGTCCGACTGTAACAGAAACAGACGCTATCCACATTTTTCCCTATAAGAAATAAGTTAAATCCAATTAACATGCTCCGGAAAGCTTAAGAAAATGTTAACAGAAAACATCGTAAGCAGGTGTAGTATTTGACTTCCGGTGGACATTTTGTTAGCTAGCCATGCTAACAAGGGCGTTTGTGATAATTCTACATTAAGAACACACACAGTGTATTACTAACACGACAAGGTTGCCATATAGAATCCCAACTGGAAAATGTACACAAACCAAGGCAAAACTTTGGTGTACATTTTCACTAGTATAGCTAGCTGCAGTGCTAGCAGCGCTAAGTTAGCTTGTTTGCTAAAGGAAAACAAAATGATCACATTTAGGGCTCCCACGTCTTTAGCTGACTGATGGACCCTTTACTTTAAGATGTGTTTTTTTTAAGTGTCATGTCCATGAAGAAAGTTTATACTCCATGACATAATGAAAAGCCGCAACTTCAAAAGCGATGGAGTGCTTCTTCTCTCAAAAGTGAAAAAGCAAGCGAGGAAGATAATAGATCTTTCTCACGTTTGGCGCTCATAAACAGGCTCCAGGGACACGTATTGCTGTTACAACATCATTAAAAAGTGGCTTTTAGCATAATAGGCGACTGTTAACTGACTTTTGAGTGAAAAATAACGTCATCAAAACTGAAACGCCTACCAATAAAGTACTTCAACTGACCTCTTCATTCCCTTTAAGTCTTGCACCAAACGTTCCCATCTCGAGGAAATGGCCAAGAACAAGATAAGAGCAATTCTACTCCTCTCACTTCACTTCCAAAGTGGAGAAGTTGTAATAAAAATCACTTTAACAAGCAAATGCTATGGCGAAGAGGGATAACTCTCTCTTGGAGACCATCGCGTTTGGATTCGACCCGAGTGTGACCTGGCCCCCTTCCTCCTGTACGAGAGAAGAAGGATGCCCAACAGCTGTCTTAGCGCTGGAGTCAAAGTCAGACCACTTGCACAAAACAAACATTATTACTGCGTGTATTCCTTTGCATGTTTTAGTAGGAGCAAGCAACAAAAAACCCCACAAACACACAGATATTCCTTCCTGATAAAAAGTTGCAGGTGGTAAACTACATTCTAATATGCATTACCGCCACCTACAGGACTGGAGGGGAACACATTTACAAATGTTTTTTAGGCATTTCACGGCAAATTCCCTGCACATTTGATTTGCATTGATAAATTATATTGTCACTATAATTTACTTGGGGAACACTATACAGTGTTTGATTATTGATAATACTACAATACATACAATAATTTAAGGCTAACCATAAAATGACATAAACAAGAAAGGAAAACAGTCTTGTATTATTTTCCTAATGATTGGACTTTTCCATGTCTAGTATTGGCGTTGAAGCAATGATAAGCGCCACTTTGTGCGATGTGAGCAGCAACTGTGGCGACGGCCATTAAAAAAAAAAAAAGGCAGCAGCAGCCGCAGAGATTAAGCAGGGCAGCTGAGGGTTTAATCTCTGCCCTTCACATCTAAAGACGCAACTCCTGCTCGGATAGTTGAGAGTTCATAAAGCAATCACAGCAAGGAGAAAACGACACGTCCCGTCCATGATTAAAACAATAAATCCGATTAGTCCTCTCCTTTTTTTCGTCTTTACAAGGACTCTAGGAAGACGTCTTATTTCATTTGTCTCCCCAGGTGCTGCATGTGAAACCTAATAGTACACAGATTAAAGTGCCAAAGCGCCAAGGGGAAAAAAATGCTTTTAGGAACCCCTAAAAGTGTGTTTAACAGTGTGTTTTTAGGGCCCACTAAAACCAACACAGAGCAACACATGGCCAAGATGGAGACTCGCAGTGTCTTACGGAGGATGATGGAGATGAAGGAGGAAGAGATAGATGGGAAGGATTGGCAGGATGGGGGGAGTGGCTGCCCCTCACTTGACACCCGGTCTGGAATGGGTCAGTCTGTCTGTTCAAACGTCTGGTTTGGACAAAATGCAACGCATTTGCACTCTGACTGTAAATGGTATTTGTGGCGTCCCCTGCAAGTTGTGGTCAAAACGCTTTGGAGGACGACGGAGGAGCCTACATGCCATTGTCATACAGTTAATGACTTGTGGGCAATTAGTTTTGCTTGATGGCGGCCATGTTTGTCAAGCAAATTTGCTGAAATTTCACAAACATGTGCTTGTCAGTCCCGTAAAGGTGTGCACCAAATTTTAAGGTGATTTGTCCAATCACCCTTAAGTTATTGTTTTGTAGTATGCAGAAATTAAATAAATAAATTCAAACTTTCATTCCCCAAAAAACCAAAAACTTTGTTGTAAATGTCTGATCACCTGCTGGTGAATCCTCCATTTTGGAAGTCAAAATTCATTCATCATCCCTACTTGCTATATACAACAACCATGTCACTGAATTGTCAGCAGAATGGTCAGTAAATAAGGGTGCAGACAATTCCGAACTTCTACACTACAACATCATCTGGAGCAGATCAGAATCAAACATTTATCAAGTGCCATGACAAAAAAATAAAACATTTCAAAAAATATATCTACCTACCAGAGAAATCAATTTCCTCCTCAGTCAGCCATTGTGGGCGTAACAATTTTGCTCTGATCAACCAATCAGAAGACAAAAAAGTGCTCAATGTGGGCCAATCTTTAAAAATGTACAAAAAAACAGCCCCATTGCTACTAGTGTCCATGTGACATGGACCAGCACTCCTAATTCTAAAGGCCCTGGGCAGTTTACATTATTATGTTAACACATAAAAGCTGGAATCTAACTGAACAAACATATCTAATAATGCACACATTCATTACTGGAAGCTGTGTAATGTGTACTGTAAGTGTAGTACACTGCTTCTGGTGGTTAGGCCAGCAGACAAGACTTTGCTGGCCCTCACTCTTGAGATCCGACGTACTTGTACTAGTACTGCTGGTTACAAACACACAAAATTCTAACAAGATGCCAATAAAACAGTGACCTGCACATAAAAAGTCTGAGTGAAGGATGCAATGGGTACTTCACTTCGTTTTTTTGCGTCCATGTTGATATCTGAAGTACTGTTACAAACACACCAAATGTGAATATGACCCAAATAAAATTGTGACCTACACATAAAAAGTCTAGGTGGTGGATGAGGTGCACGTAGATGATGATCAATCTAATGTATGATCCACTAGTGGATCAATACAAAAATGCAATTTCAACACCCTAGATCTATTTTGTATGCACTGGATAGGAGCTTGTGTGAATATTGTAAAATATTGTGCTTTATTTTAACACAGAGTCACAAAGGTGAAAAATAGAATTTTATTTAATTATGTTCTTTTTATGTGACTGGGCCACTGTCAAGGGTGCCCTTGACCCTTTCATACCTGTGCTTGTAAAAGCCGCCACAGGGGGTCCCTGCAACAAGTGAAGAAATGGAAGCCATGTGACACAAGACAGTGCCTATAAATATGGCTGAGATCAGAGGGGTACTTAATGCAGGGGTGGGCAGACGCCTTTTTTACCAGTGCGTCTACAACATATTAAAAAGGTTCTGTCGTGTCATATGAAACCAATAAAACCTTGAATAACTTCCTCCCTGACTGGGGAAAAAAGGGCCTGCGCTGAGACTCTTCACAGGGTTCTATCACGCCAGACTGCCTTTTGCCCTTTTGCTTTTTTTCTCCACGTTCTTTTTTCCCCTTTTGATTTATCCACCTTTCTTCCTTTATCTTGTGCCTTGATGATGGTTCTCTGTGCACTTTTGAAAGGCTGCTAGTTCGCTATCTAAATGAATGGGGTCAACAGCAACCACTGCAGAGTAAATTCTGCCCTTATGAAGATTCACAGCATCATATCTATTTTAAAATATGCTTATTTTTATCATGCTGAGAGCAGTTCAACGCAACATTTCTGTCACAGAACCTTACATGGGACAAAATATATGAAAAATAAAAAGCTTTTACCAGTTGATTTTATATACATGTTCATATTTCTTTACATGTATTTAATATTATTATTATTGTATAATTGAATGAATGAATGACATTCATCATCATGCTGTAATAACTGTATGACCTGACGGGAAGGGCAGGGCCTGCATTGTCGTTGTTTGCTTCTTAATGGGAGTGCATGATTCCTGGATTACTACCTATTACAATGTTCACGTGGACACGCACACACACACACGGACACACTACCTCAGAAAGAAAAATGATATACACAAAGCCATGTTGCTAAGCAAAGTGAACAGCATGGAAGATTCATTGGATCAATGGCAGACCATGAGAGCGTGCCACTTAAGGTTGCTGTCCAAAATAAATATCTGCTGCACCCAATAGTAGACATCAATAGTTTGCTTACATACTTTACCAAAAAAAGTCAATTTTCAAAAAATTCCAAATTCGGAACAATTTAGGATGCGGCATACTAGTAAACAAAATATCATCCGTAAGGAGACTGAGGGCAGAAACAAAAGAGAGCGCTGTAGTAAAGCAATTAATTTAGACTTGTGACAGTCAGAGAAAGCACAAAAAAATGGACAACTGCAGCAAAGCGGAGATCATTGACTATCTATAATTCCTTCTCGGTAGTGGCCTTTGAAGATGTTATTTTATCCAGAAGGAGACTGAGGGCTTCAAGAAAACGCAGCGCTGTAGCAAAGTGGAGACTGTGAAGTACAATACTTAATTCTTTCTAGGCTTCTGGCTTTTCAGAACTTAATTTTATCCACAGGTAGACTGAGGGCATCCAAAAAAAAAAACAGAGCTCTGTAGCAAAGTAGAGACTGCGAAGTATAACGCTTAAATTCTCCCAGACTTGTGGCTTTTCAGGACATCATTTTATCCAAGAGGAGACTGAGGGCAGCAAAAAAATGAAGCTCTATAGCAAAGTGGAGACTGTGAGGTATAACGCTTTATTCCCTCTAGGCTTTTGGCTTTTCAGGACATCATTTTATCCAAGAGGAGACTGAGGGCAGTAAAAAAATGAAGCTCTATAGCAAAGTGGAGACTGTGAGGTATAACGCTTTATTCCCTCTAGGCTTTTGGCTTTTCAGGACATCATTTTATCCAAGACGAGACTGAGGGCAGCAAAAAAAAAAAACGGTTCTCTGTAGCAAAGTGGAGACTGTGAAGTATAACGCTTACTTCCTTATAGGATTGTGTTTTTTGAAGATGTCATTTCATCCAAGAGTAAACTGAGGGCAGCAGTAAAGTGGAGAGTATGCAATACTGCAGCAACAGGCCACGCTAACGCTAGCATCTGCGGTTGTCATCATTTTGTACGATCGTCACTAGCGAGTAGAACCAAACAGATACCATGAAGTGGAAGGGGGGATTCAGTCTGTCCGTTAACTGGAAAGTCGTTAATCGGTTTGTGGCCCGCTAATGAACACGGGCAATTCGACGAGGAGAAGCAAAGGAGGAAGGCAATCTCTGGAAATGATTACAGACTCATTTCCTTGTTTATCCTGCCTTTGAAAAAAGAATGAGGGACCCCCAACCCTCCCCTTTGCCCATTCCTCCTCCTCCGAGCCCTCCATCCCAATAGGCCCTCCACTTATTGTGTCAAAATCACTGCATCCCCCCCGCTTCCATCCCCATCATCAACAGCACCCGCCTAAAGCTTCCCATTGGTCCATCCTTAATCACTCTCGCTCTGCACTCTTTCACTTTTGCCCTCATGCTTTCTTTGGAAGATTTGTTTCATTCTTTCACTCAACTATTTCGCTCTTTCTCTACCGCTCTTCTCTTGTGCTCGGCCCCCTATTGTGCAGTCGAGGGTCACCACTTGTAAACAATTTCCCCACAAGATCAAGCCCCTCTGTCCCCCTTTCAAAGCGGGGCTCCAGGCCGGCCTCAAGTGGCCAAGCTGGCTAGGCCCGGGGTTAATGGCTGGAAATCTCCAACTAACCTCTCCAGCAGCTGGCTCCAGATAACCCTTCTTTCTCATCTTATCCTTTGGCCATGCTTCGCCGCCCCCCTACCCCCATCTACTGCCAACCCCAGGAATCTTTATTTCCTAACAGAAATCTACTTGTGTGGCAACAAGATATCTATAGACGGTAAAACTTCCATGTATGCTAGCATCACTGCAGAAACACAAAATACAGTCACCGTGTGGCATGCTACTGAGCTAACCAGGTAGCCCACATTTTTTAAATTCAAAAATTAGAGAGTTTCAAACAGACTGGGGAAGAAGGCCAAAGTAAGAAGCAAAAAGGTACCACCTCCACACAGAATGGGAGGAGAACTTTTTTTTCACTGTCATGTTGGACATGCCATGACTGACATTACTGGAAGGTAATCTAATGCAATGCCATGACTCATCAATGTTGACTCATTACTGACACCTAGTGGCCAGAATACAACTTATAACTTGTCTTTCAATATTTTGTGATTAACAATAGTCCATAGTCAGGCACAAAAAGCGGCTGTACAATCATGTGAAAAACCTTATGGCACCTCATGGGGACTGTATGTATTGTTTGCTCTTTTACTCCCTACTATGTTGCCTGTGCTATTACTTTTCTGACAAATACGCCACATGGTGGCTCTGCTATCAAACCCCAAAATGTGACCCCCAGAATTCCAATGTTACTTGCACACTACACAACATTTAACACTAACACCCAAATTGGTATACACAATTAGTTTGACAAAAACACATCTGTAAAATGTAAGCAGGATTGGTTAAAAAACAAGTCGTTGCAACTCAGCAACAAACTGTCCTTAAGTGACAGGCCACTTGTCAAATGCTTATAAAACTATGAAAATATATGCATTACGTGTATCCAGCATACCCCGCGACCCTAATGAGGATAAGCCGCATAGAAAATGGATGGATGTATCCCAGCATGCCTTTAAAATCATGTTGACCACAACCTGCGTCATTTGACATCAACAATTCATGCAAATATTATTGTATTCAGTGGGAGTCTTGCAGTTATACTACTTTATATCATACAGTGGAATCCCGGCATACAAAAAATCCAGGATACAAAAAGACCTTTCTGATATTTTCTGCTTCGGCTTATGAAAATTTGTTTGCTTTACAAAAGGTTGTCGATGTTGTTTTGCAACATACTGGTAGGATACCTACTGGAGGCATGGTAAGTGCGTACTGTACGTATTACGTAATGTTCTCTGATTGGTTTATTGCTGCCAGCGGACGTACTGTACAGTACTGCACTTCGCTGCGTATCAAAGGTGAGACACTTTTAGAATTTTAACCCTATACATTATAGTTCAGGTTTTATTGTATTACAATACTCTTTATTTATACAGTATTAAATGTGCAGTCAACCGTGTTTTTTTCCATTGTATGAGGGGTCTTCTGGGTCAGTGGAACTAATTAGCCAATTGACATTTTAAAGGTTGTTCCGGTTACGAAAATCCTTTCTGAACGAACTAATTTCGTATCCCGGGGTTCCACTGTATATTAAAACATATTTTGCCATCATTTCAAACCATTTCAAGCTAGTTAAAAAGAATGATATCTAATTAAAAATATATTCATTTAAACAATTACAAATGTGTTATTTTAATTTGAGCAAAAATATGTTTAATTAGAAAATAATTAATCCCATAAAGATCAAATTTCTAATAATTTAAAAGGGCATCACTGCTTTATATAGAAATTACACACGATTTTAAATAGCAGGCTAGTAATGTGGTGCCTCATGTAGTATAAACAGATTGTATTTGTTATTTTAAAAATACGTATATAATGTAATAAACAAAAATCAAGTGGCTCAACCCCCGGAAGAAAATGAAGGAGCATGAGCGAAAATGAGGCCGTAAAGCCTCCCCACCCCACTCCACCCTCCATTTCTCCTTTCTCTACGCTTGTCTGCTGCAAACAGAAGAATAAGAAAAGACCCTCCATTGGACATGTCTTTCATTTTCAAACACAGGTTCAAAGGCACTGGGAGATTTGTGCCCTTTGTGAAGGGCTGGAAGGTAATGACGTGAAGGACGTCCAATTCCAAACAGCTTCCTGGCCTATTCCGATATGGACTTTCTCCAAACCTCCTCCTACTCGGCCTAATCAACACAAATCTACACGAGCTGGAGAAAAGCTGTTTCCAGTCCTCAAGTACTCCAAAGTAGCGCTGGAGTGGAGGCTGTCGGCTGACTGCTGAATCCGGCGACTGCCTCTTTAAGCTTTTGCGGCAAAAACACATAAATGGAAGGTCAACAGCTCCGGCAAATTTATAAGAGAAAACGTTTAAAACGTTAACACAACAATGTATTATCAAACAGTGCTGTTTTTCCCCTGCACCGCCACACAATCTGCCACAGGAAAAATGTTGAACTGAATGAGCGAATGTAGAACTGTGTACATTATGGATGGCATTTCTGTGACTTATTTAAGATACAATTAACTACAAGGTTTAAAAGAAATGTTTCACCGCATATTGAAGAAAAAAAATAACTAAATGTGGAAGGATTTTTTCTGGGGGGTGTTGTTAATTCTATTATTATGACGTTATTTATTTATTGCTTTTTGGATTTTTACATGCTGCTTATAGAAAACACACAAATCGTCTGTTCATTAAATTGCAAATAACACAATTGGCTGATCTGCTACAATTATGCACAAAGCAAAACAACATCCGTTAGCCAATAATGTGTTTCAACAAGAGAGGACCTCAGCAAAAAATCGAATTTAATGTTCACACATCAATATGAATGAAGTAAAATTACATTGTTTGTTTGTTTTATCTACGATATACTGTGTATTTACTCTATTTACTTTACTTATCCAATGTTTGTCAGTAGTACTCCCACACATATTTATTCTTTATTCTTTTTATTCTTTAAAAAAAAAATCCTTTGATTGTAAAAAATTGGAAAATCTCTTCCTTAAGAGCAAGGCAGCGTTATCATCCTATAGTACCTTAATATCGCAGTGCTCTTATTTCCACCCTCGGGGTTTTGACTGCATCATGGATCTAAAAGAACTCCTCTTGAAGCTGAACTTCTGCCATTGTACATTCCCAATCTGTGTTTGCAGGTCTCTTAGAACTTCCCGTATCAGTGCTAGTTTGTGCTTCAGTTTCTGCTGTTGCTCTTTCATTACATCCTTCAAGACGCCACATAATATCAAATCCATCTCATTCAACAGCATATTTGACCGTATTTCTGACTGTGGACCCGGATTTCGAGGGTAAGTATCATTTTGCTTTTCTTCTGGCACTGTTGCCAAGCAACCGCTGTAAACTTCTGCAGTTAGTGGATTAGTTTTGCGTGCGGCTGTCAGCACTCATTTATTTTAAGAAATGTGTACCTCTCGCACGGTCCCAGTTCAAGTTTAGGGTGACAGCAAGCTGTTCTGATCATGTGTTCCCAAAGTGTATTTAGCAGAGCGCCAAAAGAGTTAAAAACTCCAGTAGCGACAGCAGAGCTCTGGCCGGGAGGGTCCTTTTTGGACAACAACAAAGGGAAATGTAAGTTAGTTTGGGGAACAAGTTAAGCACGGGAAGTGAACAAACTGTAATTTGTGAGACATGAAGAAGGGGGCCGCACGGTGGATGAGTGGTTAGCACATTGGCCACATAGTCAGGAGATCTGGAAGACCTGAGTTCAAATCTCCGTTGGGCATCTCTGTGTGGAGTTTGCATGTTCTCCCCGTGCGTGTGTGGGTTTTCTCCGGGTACTCCGGTTTCCTCCCACATTCCAAAAACATGCATGTTAGCTTAATTGGTGACTTTAAATTGTCCATTGGTATGAATGTGAGTGTGAATCTTTGTTTGTCTATATGTGCCCTGCGATTGACTGGCGACCTGTCCAGGGTGTACCCCGCCTTTCACCCGAAGTCAGCTGGGATAGGCTCCAGCATCCCCGTGACCCTAATGAGGATAAGCGGTACAGAAAATGAATGAATGAATGAAGAAGGGGTTCCTTCATTGGAGGGTCTGGGCGTTTAGAAGAGGGTGCTCATCCAAATTAAGGTTTCTACAGAGTGACAGTGTAGTTCTCTTCAAGTTTCATGTCACAATGTTAATATTAAGCGACAAAACGGCATCTGCGTTTGGAGAAATGTTTTCCAAGTGCGTGGAGAGACTGCACGGCAAGAGTGGACTGTGACACCCTCAGACATCCAGATGCCCTGAAGAGACAGGTGACAAGCTACCATCATGCCTCATCTCGCCACCGCCACAATCACCGCTGTGCTGGTGACACACTTAATTTGGCCTGGCATGGGAGCATTTAACTTAAGATGAGGGTAGGGCCAACTGGCTAACAAACACTAATAAATATATTACAGAATAAAGCTTTTTGACTCAGTAAGTTTTGACAAATAAACACTACTTTGTAAAATATGATATTAGCGCTCCTAGGGTGGAAGTACTCACACATGCAGTGGCTTCAAGCACACCGCAGCAAGTGATAACACACAACAAGCAAGTCATTTCATTTGAATAATAAGACACACACACACACACACACACACACACGGAATAGTGCTGTCAGGTGGTCCCAGGCCATGAGCACTGATGAGGAAGATGTCAGCCGACATGCCCCGAAAGGAAGAATTTGTTGTTGTCCCTCATCACACCTACCTGTTTTCTTCACACATGACTTCTTCTTTTCTGGGGCATCTTTAAGCAACCCCCTCCCCCAACCTCCTGACTAGTGTTTCAGTAGTAGTAGTCCTTATACAACAGCAGACTGCTGCTGTCATATGGAGGATCTTTGACTAGCATTTTTGCAGTCAATCCTTAAAAACAGACGTGTTCCTGACATATAGAGGATCTCTGATTGGCATTTTTGTAGTAGTTCCGCAAAAACAGCAGCACGCTTCTGTCTGTTTACTTTTAAAGTACTTAAAAACAAAAAAGCATTTCTGTAAGTGAGAGGATGTGTTTTTGCATTAAGTACTTAAAATCAGTAGAGCGCCCCTCTTATATAGTAAATCTTTGACTAGTGTTTTAGCAGCAGGTCCTTAAAAACAGCAATCATTTAGAGCAGGGATTTCCAACCACCTGGCCGGAAAACCTTCAGGTGCAGTTTTTTTTTAATTTATTGTCACACAGTTCCTCTTTTTGTTTACCTTGGAGTTAGATCCTAGCAGAATCACTCAGTCTAAGATGTTTTGTTTTGCTCCAATATCCACGCAATCCTCTTTTGCACTTTGCTGTGCTATAGATGAACTTTATTTTCCGCGCTCTCACATCAGACTTGGGTGGATGCTACCCCTCAAATTTGTCAGTTCACATTTGATACAGTTTCAGAGCATATAAGGGGTTTGGCACGGGATTCTGGTAGAAAGAACATATATTGCGCCGTCCATTCACTTTTAAAAGTTAGTTTTTCTTTTTCGACTTTTGTTACTTTTGAGCAAGCCGTGTGTTTTACTCTTATTTGGTCATTCTTCCTGCCTCGCCCTGTTCTGTTTTCGGCTCGCTTTACTTTCACGTTCCAACCCACCTGCCGCTCATATGTGGTTGATTATTTAGTTGACCCTTTGGCGTCTGTCGGGTGCTGGAGTATTAGGCTTTTTTGCGTGGTTCTGTCGCCAGAGATCCCTGTTTCTGAGTAGCATCGATTATTAAATACATTTTACCTGCACTTGGGTCCTGTTCTGTGCATTGTGAATTTGTTGCAAGACTAAACCACGCCATGACTTCGTCATTCTCACTCACTTCTCGGCAAGTAAGCAAGCGATTTCATTGGCTCCTTTTGAGTGATGTCACCGAATTTGCTGTTACGCAACCGTAACAACGCAAAGAATTACGCCCGCAAACTGCCGTTGCAAACTGTTCGTGAGCATGATTATATTTTATTATTATTATATTAGTACATTCAGTTTAACTGGTCACGGGTCCCTAAGGGGCCATCACTGTGTCCGGATCCGGACCGAGGTCCGCCTTTTGGCATTGGGTAATGGCTGCTTTAGATGCTCGACTGGCTATTAAACATCATCACCCTCTTCCCACCTCCAAACCTCCTTTTTTCAGCTATCCCTAAAACCAAAAAGAAATAATACATTTTTCTCTCCCCTGCCTGCCCTCCCTCCTGGTGCCATCGGTGCTGTCCAGCTTTTCACTTACAATTAGCTTTGCGGGCCTTCGCACTCATCAACTGTCGTGAGTTTAGCACCCCGTCATGAGGGGCCTTGACAGATCAAGCTAAGGCAGCCTGACACCGCTGGTGTGAAAGAAGATTCTAATTCTGGATAATTAGCTGACGAGAGCATGGAAAAGGGGGAGGGAGGGTGGGCAAGGATGGAGGCAGAATGGTGGGGTGGCATCTAAGGCGAAGTGGCACTGCGTCGTAAGCACTTTTTGTCAGCTCCGTGTTGATCTCTGTTCTCTCTTTGCTCATCCGTCTATCAATTTTAATCTATTTTCCTTCTTCATCTGACCTCATTTACGGAATCTTCTGAGACTTTAGGCGCAAAAGTGATAGTGAAGGGCCATGATAGTGTATATCTGAAGTGTGTTGTTCATGTAGTGTTGATGCTGGAATTTAGAACATTTAAAAGTGCTTTTAGTACGCCCACCTGAGAGCACATTTTGTGTGTCTGTAGCTTTAATGCTAATGACCCGTGTTTGTCCACTCCTGTCTGGGCTATTGTGCACTTTATCCTCTTCATACGTATACACTGTAACTCTGCACATGCCGTACGTCACGTACAGAAATGCAACATTAAGGAGTTGGGCTGGGAGGACGCTCATGGTAGCAAGTCCAGCACAGCTATGTGAGTTACTGTGCTAACATTACACTCACATTTTAACAGCAACAGTTAGCAGTTTTATTGAAGAAAAAGAAAATGATCAAACTTATAGCTCCGGCGTTTGTACCTGACTGACAGCTATTTGGCAAATTTTCATTTTACGATGTATAGCATCTGAGGCGGGATTCAAATCATCATGCACAATCCATCCAGCCCGCTGCCCCATAGAGCCCCAGATACTCTGAGCGTCCAATGATCGGAACAAAGCCCAGCATTTATCCAATGACCTTCCAGTTTTTCACAGTAGATTGACCCACTCTACGCTTCCCAGTCGAAGTCAGTGGACTCTCAGAGTCCAACTGTGTAAGGCTTTATCAAAACTCTGCAGGGCTGAATGAGAAGGAAGAGGTGTCAGTTACCTGTGATAAGTAGCGGATTCTGAACAAAAAATAAAGCGCATATTTAGTCAAAGAAATGTACACAGTAGTGCATATTTCAACATTTTTTTGGACATTTTAGGGGAAGCTGATCTTCCCTTGCAGTCTTCGAGCAATCGCACTAGAGTTAGCTAGCAGGATTGTGTAAAAACCAAACCATTTAGTGCATACACGTGCAGTTCCATTTTGGAGCGCAATGGAATGAAAATGTTCATGTGGGAATGTATTTTTCATTCTCACCTTTTGATCTCAAGTCAACAAGCAACCCGAGATTTGTACAAATGTACAAAACCTATACGTACATTTTCCACACTGAGCATAATGGAAAACTAAAAGGCATTGCCTCCACCAGGTTGCATTAGTGCACAGATTTTGTGCTGTAATTGTTTGACGCCCGCATGTGTGTGAGTGTGTCCACAATACCAAACACATCTTAATCGCACCATTACCAAAACACAAAACATGTCCAGGCTTTAGAAAACGACACACCCTCTCATCACAAAGATTGACATTGGGCAAATACCAGTGCTGAAAAGACACGGAGGCGTAGGGCAGGTGCAACATTTTTAAAAAAAGCCAAATTAAAGCGCTCATCAAAAGGTATAGTGCATACTGTGGTTTCGGGTGTGAAACACGTTACCTTTTATGTATGCTTTTGTTCGTATGTGTAAGCCTGTGCATGCACACACACTAATGGGCACCTGGCCTGACACAAAGCCACAAGTTCATCACACATTTACACTCGTCTGACCTGATGAGACATGTCCACTGTGGGACGGTTGGCTTCAAATTTTATACCATCATTTCTGTGTATGTTCATATGTACATCAACTTTTTTTATCTTGGATGTCTGCAGCGGTATATGTGTACAGTATATGCCAACACATGGATGGTACGTAGCTACCATACAACATCTCTGTGTTTGACAAGCAGTGTTGTATCAACTAGTAAAGAGCATTTGTCTAATAGGTATAAAACCTTTGGGACATCTGTATTACATGCTTGCTAGTGGGGTGTCAAGAGACACTCAGTTCATATGATGAGTCAATACGCGAGATTGGGTCTGATAACAAGACAAGAATGAGATTTTCACATCACTTTTAACAAAAGTACAATGAAAACATTTAAAATATAAACAGTGGTAAGCAAAGGTTTGGGAACTCCTGATCATTTTCAAGATTTTCCTTTATAAATCAGCAATTTCAGTTAAATATATCATACAGCAGACAAACACGGTGATATTTGAGAAGTGAAATTACTTTTTCAGGATTTACAGAAAGCGTGCAATAATTATTTCAACTAGATAGATAAATATTTAGTAGATCTTCCTTTTTCAGAAATAACAGCCACAAGACACATCCAATGAGGGTCTGGATTCTGGTTGACAGTACCTTTCACCATTCTTCTTTACAAAACAGTCGAATGTTCCGATACTGCAGACTGGAATCCATGTGACCTTCAATTTTAACCAGATGGTCAGTGCCTGTACTGGCCACACAGCCCCACAGCATGATGGAGCCACCACCTAAGTTTACCGTTTATAGTGTTGTGCTTGTCTTGGAATGCTGTGTTCTTCATCCGCCACGCATCTCCCCTTGTTACGCCCAAATAACTATTTTGGTTTCCTCAGTGCACAGCACCTTGTTCCAAAACAAAGCTGGCTTGTCCAAATGTGCTTTAGCATACCTTAAGCAACTCTGTTAGTGGCATGTGCGCAGAAACGGCTTCTTCCTCATACAGCATCTCCTTGTGCAAAGTTCGCTGAATAGTCAACCCATGCACAGTGACACCATCTGCAACAAGATCACGTTGTAGGTCTCTGGAGCTGGTCTGTGGGTTAAGTTGGACCGTTCTCACCATCCTTCACCTCTGCTTGCTGAGACTTTTTTTGGCCTGCCACTCTGGGCCTCGACCAGAACTATGATTGTGATCTTTCGTTTCCTCACTATGTTCCTCACAGTGGAATCTGACAGCTGGAATTTCTGAGCTAGCTTTTTGTATCCTTCCCCCAAACCATGATGTTGAACAATCTTTGTTTTCAGGTCATTTGAGGCTCCTGTGTTGCCACACTTCAGAGAAGAACAACTTGCACTTGGCCACCTTAAATACCCTTACTCATGACTGGCATGACCTGTGTATGTAGGTCAAGGGTCAATGAGCTTACCAAACAAATATTGTGTTTCAATAATTAGTGCTAAAAGCATTCAAACAACACACATTTATGCATCTGTCTAGTTTTGTTTATTTATTGCACACTATTGCACAAATCTTAAAGACTTCATTTCAGTTCTCAAATATCACTGTGTTCATCTGCCACATGAAATTGCTGATCCAAACGACTACTGGTTTATAAAAAAAAAAAAATCTTGAAAAATCAGGGGTGCCCAAACTTTTGCATACCACTGTATATAACAATATATCGCAATCTACTAATTTAATTCTAACTTACATGCTTCTGCACTGAGCGTGTATGCCACCAGCCACGCTTTCACCCACTGAGACAAAGTGACTGTAATACTGACAGAAGGGCTCGCTCTGTTCATGCTGTTGTTCTATGGAACAAATACACCAATGCAGAGAGTGAACTCACTTCCTACCTGTTGGAGGCATGAAAACAGGAAAACAGACATGCATGTACATGTCAATATATTGAGGCCAGCAAAATAATCAAGTTCATTTTTATTTATTGTGTGGTTAATTCATTATCGTTACAGGCCTAGTGCCGACAAGTTTTTTTAAACATGTTTTAATTTCACAAGAGCTTCTGACACACACACACACCCGTTTGCTAAGAAACACAATGGTACCATACAATAGCAGGTACAATGCGGCTACAGAAATGTTTTTTGCACCTGCACCGAGGCGCCTGCATACCAGCATCTCCAAAAAAAATCCAACCTATCGACATTGGTTCCTTTAAAGGGCACACCTTCACGTATGCCTTCTCCTCTGATTTCGAGTTAACATTTGCTGTAAAAGTGACTGTTGTAACACTGCTAAGTTCCAGGTCCAACAGACCACTTATCTTTTTATTTGTCATTGTTCCCTACTGATGAAAGAAGCTAACAAGCTAAGTAAATATGAGAGAGTCATGGTTGCTTACTGAGTTGACACCGTGGAAAAACACCACCCCCAGCACTTCGGCAGACAATTGCAGATGACGTTCTCCACCCCGACAGGGGTCAAGACGGCGTTGAAGTGGACGGTATAGTGAGAACACGGAATAGCATAATCTTGTCTTCTAATGGACAACGTTGCCTTCTCACACCGGATACATACTATGCATATTTGTACAGACATGGAAATATAAAAGCACACACACGCACACTTGCATGCACACACACACAAGTGCCAAGGAGCTTGAGCATCTCGAAAGAAGTCTCGACTGCATGTGGGCTTAATGCGTTTTGACATTTGTGATGTCACATTCTTTGCACCACCGGCTGGCTTGTTAATGGCTATTAGAAGCTCTGGAGAGGCGCTGATTGGTATGGCAGGACAATGTGACCCAGTGTGCGTGTGCATGTGTGTAATGGCACCCACCTCCAATGTTGGGTAAAGAGCTGAGACATAAATATCTTAAAATGTTGCCCAGAAATGTAAATCTGTAAATCTGCCTCACATGACAGGCCTGTGGAGTCTTCAAACATCCCCATATCAACACATTTAGCGAGTTAACCATCCGTGCATGTCTACATATCGCCAGGCTGTGACCCCAACAGTTAAGCCCGGCGCCGGAGCCCCCCTGTGTGCGTCGCAAGCGGAGTCGGGCCCATCCAAGCATGGCCAAGGTGGGCCCCAGCCAGTGGCGTGAGCCAGACACAATGGGCAGGAGCGATGGTTTTGAAATGATATCTATTACTGTTAGTGACAGCAGTCCCGCAACGCCGGCTTTGACGCTGCGGCGGACTGACAAGATGAGCAGAGTGACGCTGATGGTGGGGGGCACAAATCAGAATCGCTTTACTGCATCGGCGCCACCGCGCTCTCCCTTAACCCTGGCCCTGAACCTCTGCTCTGCCCCTAAAAACTCTTAGAGGTAGGAAGAATGGAGGTAAGCTCACACAGAGACTATTCACTACTATATTTAAAGATCCTCAATTAAAAAAACAAAATAGCGCTTCTTGGAGTCACACACTCATGGGCAAACAGCATTAAAGCCACACACACACAAAACGGCAGGTTCCATGGCTTAATAAAGAATACTTTTTAACTGTATAAATTACAGTATCAAGGCTCACCTGAGACATTACACTTCCAATACGTGATTGTGGGACACCTGAGACTTGTTTGTCCACATGAGAACATTCCTGGGATTTATTTGTAGGTGTGGCGCTGTAAGCAGACACGCAGATTGAACCCCATGACACACCAAACTACAGAAGATGAAAGAACGCATGGGCATAAGTCCATCATCTTCCGCTTTACAAAGCTTGTCTATATTTAACACAAAGTGGAATTTTGGAGTATAATACAACAAAATATCAGAAGAATGTCAACTGGGGTGTGTCCTGTCTGTCAAAAGATCCAAGATATTATCTTGGCTTGTTGCTCAAACTCACTTCTGGTCACATAATCATAGTAAATAGGAAAAAATGTCAAACTGGTATACGGTTTAGTAATGCTTGTGTTCTCTAGTGATGGAAATTTCAGCTCTTTTTTGAGAGATGGTTGTTGTGAATCTGTTCACCCAAAAAAAGCCGTCTCCTTCGGATCCCAAGGGGCCACTCCAATTTTTTTGTTGTCTTAAATGAAATTATTACCAAAGTATTTGTTTTGTATAAAAACTACACTGCCTGTCCAAAAAAAAGGTGCCACTAAAAAAGGTCATACACTAATATTTCATTGGAGTGACTTTAGCATTAATTACTGCTCGCATTCGCTGGGACGTTGTTTCCGTAATATTCTGCAATGTCACAAGATTTATTTCCATCCAGTGTTGCATTTTTCACCAAGATCTTGCATTGATGATGGTAAAGTCTGGACTCCATGGGTGAAAATATGTCTCATGCTCCCTGAACCACTCTTTCACAATCTGAGCCCGATGAATCCTGGCATTGTCGTCTTGAAATAAGCCCGTGCCATCGGGGAAGAAAAAATCCATTGATGGAATAGCCTGCTCATTCCGTATATTCAGGTAGTCAGCTGACCTCATTCTTTGAGCACATAGTGTTGCTGAACCTAGACCTGACCAACTGCAGCAACCTCCTAACTATTTTCTTGGTTCAATCCTTTATTTGGCCAGGCAGTAAAACATACATTATATCAAATGTTTATTAATTAAATGAATTTATTTAAACTCTCAATGAGGCCCATCTCAGGAGACAAGGTAAAATCTCTGCATGCACATTTCTTACTATTAAAAGGTGCAAAACAAAAAGAAAAAGCAGCCTCCAGGTAACAGTTGTGACTATACTGAAGATGGGCGTGGAAAAACTCCTCTCTGTGCTGTGTGCTTAACCCCGCCCCTAATGCGTCACAATTTAACAGAAAAAAAAAAAGATGAGGTAAAAACGAATCGGCCTTCATTTGTCTCCCAACAATGCCAGCCGACTCCTGCCGTTCATTTCCAGGCGCCGACTCTTTTGCAACCGACACATCACTCGTGTGTTCAGCCTCCATTACGTTATCATGTGAACAACTGTCTTGGGTTTCAATTTTGTCGTCCGAAGGACTCAATCAATACACAGAGACTTTGCGGACACAAGGCACAGATTTAGGGAGAAAGGAATAAACAAATGCAAAAACAAATGAAGGAACCCACCACCGGCGAGAAAAAAACACTGCTTAATCCCGGATGTGTTGACATTTCTTTAGCTTTTTGGAACACTGCTCATTTCCACCTCCAACTGAAACCATCTCACTCTCCAGGAAATGAAGACTGATCCCGTCTAAGACGCAGCCTTAACTTTACATATCCGTTCTGGAAAACCACTTGAACACTTGGCAATTATTGGGTGAAAATACATGTCAGGAGATGCTAGGATAGACTGTGAATGTCATATTGTTGTTCTTTGCCGCTAGTTGTGTCCTACATGCGTAGGCCCGGGCCTCGCCAGAATTTAGTAGGATCTCAACGCTTAAAAAAAAAAACTTGCTTCATTACACACGGAGCCGGGTCAAGAACGGTTCCAGTGATACATTAAAGAAAAACAAACGATCCCCAGGTCAGCAAGCATGTTGGCAACACAGGCAGGAAAAAAACCTCAAACCGAACCAAGTGGCCAAAAACAGTCCACTTCACCTGAGACCTGGGAAGACACAAAAGCTTCCTCAAGGCTTTTCCATTCAGATATATTGTGAAGATAAGATTGCACTAAAGAATTGAAGGACACCAGCTGTTCCTCTTAGCGCGGCCTTCTTATTTCAGCATTTAAATGATCTAATCTCTCAACATCTTCTCCCGCTTCCTGTCCTTCTATGGAGTAGTTGCAGTGCCCCACTGATCCTAATATGTCTGTCTTTTTAGTCTTACTTAATTTATTTTTTGGTGTGAGCCAACTCTTCTACTCCTGAACCGCTGCACACAAACTGGTGAAAATGTCAAAACACACACCCACAATTCCACATGCGGGATTTACCTCAATTTTGCACTGAAGAACATCCACTGCAACCTAAGTTTTTAGCCAAAATTTGGTACACACTTTTAGGGGACTGACAAGCACACGTCAGGAAAAATGAAAAAAAACATGTCCGCCCTCAAGCAAAATGTTTTAGAACTAATAATAATAATTTCCGGTTCAATAGATGCTACTTTTTGCCCAGCGATTGACTGGCGACCAGTCCAGGGTGTACCCCGCCCCTCACCCAAAGTCGTTTTTTGTTCGGGCGTGACTTCAATGTTTCCCATGATAACAGAAGGCACCGAAGTCGTGAATCTCCACTTCCTTGCTCGGTGCTTGGCTATGATCTTAGCTTGGGCTCTGCTGCCTTGATATGGCGTAGGTAAATAGGCAAGTATAATTGAAATGTTTTACAATGTTGTTTACAGCTACGTCAAGAAGCTAATCGCTGATGCTGTATCCATTAGCTTCACAACCGATATGTGTTCATTCCACAACAGGAGATATGTGATGTTACACATATCAGCATCAGTTGATATCATAATCAGAAACTGAGAAATTACGGTATTTGTCTAATAATGATACCACTTTAAGGATTTATGTATTGCATGTATGCTAGCATGTCTTTCAAATGATTTGGAGTACAACCCATAGGGTGTGCCACAGATATAATTTAGAGTTATGTGAAATTATTGACATTATTAATTACAGAGTTGTTGTTAAATCAATGTATTTTTTTATGTCTGTTTAACTTTCTGTTCCTGCCCCAAGTGTGTCATTCAGACAACCTAGTGGGCGTGGCTGGCATGTGACGCTCGTTTTGATTGGTCAATGGGGCTTTTATGACTGAATTGGTAAGTCTGCTTAGCAACCAGTGGACAAATTGGTGACTTAACCAGGAAAAATAGGGCAGTGCGGTGACTGCAGAAGAATACACCTGCCTTTAAGGATGACTGGCCGATTGAATGTTACCAGTAGGACTAGTTTGTAGTGTAAAACACAAGGCATACACCACAGATAAACATACTGGTGGCGAATGCAACGTGTGTGTGTGTTTCATGTCGCAGCACCAGCACACAGCTATATCCTCAGCAGGAGGAAGGCGAGGTTAGCGTTGCCCGTTGAGCATAAAGGCCTCTGGCCACCATGCCAGCACAATCTCTTCAGCACTTTGGGACCCCCGTCGCTCGTCGCATCTTCGCCTTTTTCCCCACTGCCCCCTCCTGCTCCTCCAACCTCGCGTTTATTTCTGTCAGCTTCCATATTCTCGTCTTCACAGCGCGTTTGCCCCTTCTCGGAAGACATTTCTAGTCCGTGCAGCCGAGAAACGCTGCTGCAGACCGCGGGCACCCCCTGTAAGATGGTAAACAGGCACACCAGCTTCTGCGGGCAGACTTGGACCCCGGGGACACGTAGGACTCAGACTGTCCCCTTATATCTTTATGCTCTACAGGGGCGATCATCGAGCCTGTTAGGGCCCTGGTGTGACACTGCCTGTCCCATGCGATACGCCGATGCGGGCACCCGGCGCTTTCCCCTGCAGTCGTACGGCCTCCATATGCGCACATCACTACAATGAGGGTCCTTCAGTGAAGGCCCCGGCTTTGCTGATATCTGGGATATTATCTGGAAAGATTGTCGCCAGTGGAGAGCAACAAAAGGTCAGGAGCATTTGCTGATCATGACCATGATAAACACAATGGGCCACAGCACGACAAGCCGCCGACAGCGTTTGTGCCGCGACTGTCATGTAACTCAGTGCACAGTGCTCACATCCCTCAAAATTATATTTACTTGAGATCAAATGGGGAGGATGAAGTGAAACTGGAAATAGCTTTTCATGGAAACTTGAACATTGCGTATATTTTCATTTCTTTACCATTGAAAGAAGAATATCATCAAACTTTTCTGGAGAGTCCTTAAAGCTAGATAATAATAGATTTAAATGAAACAAAAATCACAAAAATTCATGTAACTCTATACAGTTGTCTCTATACGGCTTCACTCTCACGGTGTTTGAAAAATATATTCATTACTGTTTTGTGGTTAAATACCACCTATTAGTGGTAAAAGCAATGCATATTTTACATGCAGTGTTACATAGATTCAAGATATGTAGTCTGGTCACTAGGTATCTGTAATATTAAGGTAGTGTTTGGTGAACTGTCTAAAATGGTTTATTTTCTGTTATGTCTATGATAATGGGAGTGATAATGGCAATAAGAGTGTAAAGCTGACTATAGGGGTGTTAGTTCATGTCCAGAGGGCTCTAATAACGTCACAAAAATTCATTGATGACTGCGATAAACAAGTGATTCATGTATTAATATGTTTTTCAAAATGGAAGTCTGTTACATATTAGGTTTGGTTTCATTTATTTTGAACATACAATGTGACATCAGAGTACACGTCACCAGTCAACATAGCTGAAAAAGGAGCAGGAAGTAGCAGTGCTCCCTGCCCATCTCAGCATCACAACGATCACAAGAAGGGTGTTCACCTTCTGTGTGCGCTATACCCACAATACTCACAAAAAGCTAGGGACTTGGGCACCCAGGCAAGACACTGGAATGAAGCCACAACGCACTCGTCCACCGCCCGCAATGAACAGATGTTCTATTTGCATGGTCTTATAAAAGTGCAGCAAGAGCAAAACAGATACGCGTATACGAACCCCTACAAGGAGAGTAGGGTGGAATAATGATTTTAAATGTCTTAAATGTTGGCATTGAGTTATTGTCAACTTTTCTGCACCCCTTGTCCTCCTCAATGTTGTGTTCCAGCGCGCCTGACTTCCTGCTGTCTGCAAAGCGTGCTGATGGCCCTCTGATGGACGCCATGGAGCCAGCCAGCAGTTGCATGTATCTGCCCTCTAATGAGATGAGGAGGGAGGGAATTGATAGTTGACATTCTTGTAGCTTCGCCGGATTTGTTAGCGGAGGTAAAGGCTACACCTCCATAATAACACAACCACAGTGCACGTCTTATCATAGATAATAGATTCTGCACATAGCAATAAGCGGCTGTCTGCTTCAGACATGGACAGGAGATGGACAGGAGATATTAAAAACTGCTATCTTAATTACAGTTTATTTGTGTTCAGTTAAAGTGTACTTTCAACGGCTTATGCTATATTGCGGTGCTGGCTTTATTGCTGTATTGTTATTAATTTTACGTTACAGGTGTCCAAGACTAGGGAAAGTCCTTTTCTCCTGATTTTTTTGTTGGTAGATTGAAGCCATACAACAACAACACAATATTAAGACCAAGTGAGCTTTTACCATATTATATAGAAAAATAATCCCTTGTTTTCCGCAGTTAATTGTTCCCAAGTTTCCTACCATAGTTATAAAACAAATACTTTCGTAGTTGGAGCATTGTTACTACCTTCAACATATAGTTTTTTTTAAACATTATTAGATAAGCTGAAGAAATTAATTATTACTAATTATGGAATTATGCGTCTTAGTCACCTTTACACGTGTATGACCCTGGACATAAATAAAACCTAATAACTCCCACATTAGCAATAGGAGATTTTCTAGTTGTTCGTTTTTTTTATTTTTTGTGTCTGCACAGTAATTTTGTGTGATGGCTATTGTCCCATGAATATATTGTCACATTACTGACACCTAGTGACCAGTGTGGAGTACAGCATATCATTACAATGTCTTTGAATGCATCTCCTGAATGCCTAATACTTGTATTTCTGTTCATTTATCCATCTTACGCTTGAAAATGCTTAATTTTGGCCAATAATACATAACATTTGCTTAAATATGCATTTTGAATACTAACGGGCTATAATCAACCACAAAATAGCAATGATTTATTAACATTTTGGAAAAACCGTGGTATCGTGAACCCACAACATTTAAACCTGGAAGTGGCAAGGAATTCCTGTATTACATGGCTAAATAAAGAAAAATGTTAATGAATGTCATGTTGATGATTTCTGCTGAATACCCAATAATTGACGCAATTTCCATCAAGATTATTAAAATCGACCTAATGTGTTGTAGTTTTAGTTTATTTTTGTAGTTTTACCTGTCAGTGGTTGGTCTTTCTTATCCTTGAGATGCATTGACCTTTTTTGGTCTAAAATGTACAGGCAGAAACCTTAGTATAGATGTAAGAGTGTGCAGTGGTACATTTGCTATATAGCACATATACTATGTAAGCACCATGTCAATGTTTTGTGTTGTTTTTAATCACTTCTAGTCACAAAAGTGCTTTGATAGCTCAGCGTACGTTTTAAAGTTTAGTTTCAAATAAGCACTTTAAGAGTCTCCAGCTGCAACATCTGCCACAAAAGGCGGCCCTGACCCGAGGCTGGCAAAGGTGGGATCAAACAACATATTTGGATCTGCCATGATTAAAAAAACTACAATGCACACACTGGAAAAGAAAAAAACAGGTGTTTGACTAAATAAAAGGTGTAAATGTTAATGTAAATGTTAAATGTTATCTATCAGCCATAACAGAAAGCAGTGCGGCAGCAAAGTGCTAATATTTGAATGATTAGACTGCATTCATTTATTCAATGTGGTGGCTTAACACTGAAAAAAGTAGTATTATGTTTTTGTACTGGATTTATTTATTTGGCTGCAGTTCGGAGCAATGCAAAGCAGCATCAATACCCTTGGACCCAAATAAATACCATGCCGCTAGTGTAGTCATGAAAAATAAATCCGTAAAAGCTAGACAACAAATATTCCAAAAAACAGACTGACTCGGGTGTCCAAGTGATGCAGAGAGTCTGCGGTGACAACTTCCTTGTGACCTTCTCCTCCGTTGGGCCCTCAACGTGGACCCTCCAAAGCCTCCCACAGCCAGCATTTTCTGGCAGGTCATAAAAGATAATTGTGTTGCCTGGGCTTTTTAAGAGTTAGCCAACGAGTGCTCCGGGGTGGTCAAAGGGACGTTATGTGTGTGTGTGTGTGTGTCTGTGTGTGTGTGTGTGTGTGTTTACCACGACAGAGACAGTAAGACTTGAGCCAGCCACCCAGTCGGCTGCAGATAAGGCATCAATCTAGTCCACCTCTCCAATTTAGGTTGCATGGGATGGGAGGACTCTCTTCGTCCCTCTTTGAGGATTAAGTGATGCTTTGAGTTTGAATCTGGATGCACCTTTTCATCTTGTATGTGTGTGCATTGGTCTGTCGGTGTGTGTGGCCGAGACCGGCCAATCTACAGGGAGCCGTTTCCCCAACAGCCCCAGCCCTGCTATAACTTCATGAGGTGTGTGTGGAGCTAACAGCGCCATCGTCCAGGAGCTCATAATGTGGAGCCAGAGGCCTGACGCCTGCCCGCCAGCCAGCCAAGCCCACACAGGTATACTGCATAGCAATGAAGCTCAACATACAGTACATACTGTATGCTGACATTCAGTGTAAGGTGGAAGTTAACATTCCCAGTAGCAATGGTGGAAAACCTCACTCGACTGATGCGTTAACTCAGGCTCAGATTTGAACTGATTCATAATGTATACAGTATAATGTGAACGCTCAATGTCCTAGTATATTTTGATATTAGGACAATTCATTACTACCACACAAGCCATGTGAAAACATTGCATAATGTATGTTTTTAAATGACCATGTGCGACAATGCATAAGGCATTTTAGCAGTGACTTTTTTTCTTTGTTGTGTTGTTGTTTTGTTACGTCACATGTTATGTTAAGTTATGCTTTCTTATGCTGTGCTGTAATGTGATTGTTGCAGAATACAAACTCAATGCCATCATTTGCAGAGAGATTATTAAAGTAAACATAGTTTAACAATATGTGTATTGTTGTGGTTTTACTTTGCAAAGGTTGGTTTAATTGTCTTATTATGGTTTACAGAGACTTTCCTGGACTTTATTTTATGTTTAGTTATATGCTGTGTTGGGTTTTCTGCAGAGCACTTACAAAATGTAAAAAAATTTTCTTGAAGATGTATCTACTCATAGTTGAACAAAATGCATATTACTATGCTTTTAGTTTGTAGCAACTTTTTTGATTTAAACAGTCTTATTTCCTAACAACTAAGAATATATGACCTGATTTAGTAAGTGGGTAATGTTGGAGATCCAATAAAGTCTCATTTTTGTTCTTCTTGCCATCATTATAACACATATACGCAATAGTTAGGAGTGTATGAAACAATAAGAGAACAAAAAAGATAAAACCCAAGTTAAGTGCATCTCTGTAATCTGTGTTGAACTAAAAGTTTATTTGAGTACAAATGCACAGGAACCCTGCATTTATTTTATTGCTGCACGTCTAGAACTTGTCTTAATGTTCTTGTGTTTGTAAGCGAGTCAGAAAGCAGCCTGTTATTAAATCACTGGACTATCCCTCAGATCTATGGTAATACACAGCCCGGGGTGCAGGACAATTCCATTAGTGGTGTGCAGGGGCTGGGGCTGATAGTGCTGTAGATAACAGCCCCCCACTCACTCCCCATCCTCATCTCACTACAATACCTCTCGGCGGACTGGCCGTCTGCCGACTCGGCCTCAAGTCTGATGTGGCTAATCAGTAACGTTTGCACAAATCAGAATACATGTGCTCCCAGTCCATGGTGGGTAGACACACAACACAATATTGTCATTGAGAGAGCTCGGCTCCGACAATATAATTCCATAACAGCCCTGCTGGTGACGTTTGGCAATATCGGACACAGGCGGCAGCATGGATTAAACCTTGCTGCATTAAGAGAATTATACTTGTACACTGTGTTTATATTTTCAGCAAAAGCCAACAACTAGTCCTGTCGTTGTGTGAAACATGTAACACGGCAACACTAATGTGTATATATTTGTGTTTTCTTTATTTTCATGACTTTTTACATTGTACATTCTCACTGAAGACATCACAACTATGAATGAACACATGTTGAATTATGTACTTAATGAAAAATGTGAATTAAATCTAAATATTTTTTACAGTATATTTTACATTCCTCAAAGTAGCCACCGGTATGATTGCTTAATGATGTAGTCACCTGAAATGGTTTTCACTTCACAGGTGTGTCTTGCGAGGGCCACTTAGTGGAGTTCACTTGTGTTGTGCGGAAGTCAGGTTGATCCCCAGCCGACAGCCCTATTGGACAACCGTTAGAATTCATATTATGGCAAGAAACAATCAGCTAAGTAAAGAGAAACGAGTGGCCATCATTACTTTAAGAAATGAAGGTCAGTCAGTCCGAAATATTTCAAAAACTTTGAACATGTGCCCAAGTGAATGATAAGGTGTCTCCAAGGTGTCTTTTGGCCTGTACTGTATGTATATACTCTATGTACACACACAGCGCATATGCATGCAGTATATACATTGTATAGATAATTACATAAGTCATGCAACTGCAAGAATAAAGTCATAATGTTATGAAAATAACGTGTATATAAAATACATATTGTATATTCTACATTTATCTTGTATATCAACAACACAACAAAATCTGTTTTATCCATTATCTAACCATATAACCATTGAAATTGTTATATGGTCCATGATATTAAATATATTTATATTTAATATATTTCAACTGAATTACTGCATGATAAATATATACATTATCTATGAAAAGTTAAAGGCAAATGTCCTGTTTCTTCCTTTACAGTACATTAAACATCCTTGAGGCAATAAAATTATGAACAGCCAGATGTATGAAAATATGAATATCCCAATTCAAATGCAATCATAAACAGTGACACACAGTAAAGAGTATATTGTTTGTTCTTGTCCCGGCTGTATATACTGCTTAGCGCCACGCTGAAAACACAGACGAACACAGTTTACATTTGGGGAGTGAGCGAGAATAGGCCGGGGCTTTGGCTCAAAGCCTGTGATGAATTTTTATTTTTATTGTCCAATCTCCACCAGGCGGAGTGTTGTGGGAACTGGAGAGAGTTGTGTCTGCTGTTTGATCACACCATGGGAGTCTGACCTGTCACTAAGTGGTGGCAAACATGGCCCACACACGGAGCAGTTAGCCGCCATGCATGCATGTATATGTGTGTGTGTGTGTGTGTGTGTGTGTGTATGTGTTTCCCACACACAGTGCCACATACCTCACCAAAGGAGGCAGGTCACAACATGTCAGGGTGTTGAGGATCCATAATGGCCATTTAGCCTTCAACAGTTAATATGAGCACCGCTGATTTACAAGGAATCGGGATGTTTGGTTGCTGGCCTCGGGAGCTGCTTTCATCAAAAGCTGTTTGACATTAGCCGTGAGGGATACAGCCCAGGAAGTAAACACATACAAAGAATGTTACAGTAAACCAGACTGAAAAAAATAGCTGTTTTTTGTTGCTGGGGTTCATACCAGAATGTGTCAAATCTCACATGGTGGCTAACCATGCCTCTTATGACACCTTGTGTCACAAAACCCAATGAGGAGCGCCCGAAATCCAAATTCTAAATTGGATTTATTGCTTTACAAAAGTTGCACAGTGAAACAGGGCCAAAAATTCCTTTCGATTGGAGCACCATGAACGCCCTCACAGCTAAGGATCTCTCCCCCATCTCCAAGGCCAAAGGACACAGGCTCACCTGTACAAGGGATGTTTTCAAGTAGGCAAACTTATGATGGTCTCAAATCATACCATGTCTGAACCTTTGTCACAGAACACTGTGACAGAGTTTTGTGAACATAAACCTTATGTCTCATCCATAAGCAGGGTCAATAGCACATAGAACACTGCAGCAGAATTTTGTAGAGGAGTGCCCTGAATTGAGATAGGTCTCCTAGGTGGAACCACACAGGTGGTCCTAGCAAATGGGCACACTAGATAACCATCCCACTTCTGACACCATTTTCACACAAGTCTAGAAAGAGTACCCTCAATTTGGATGGGACATTTGGGTTTGAGCCATACCATGTGCCTTGGGGCTTCATTTCCATGGTGGTCACACTATGGACAACCTGAGATCTAAGGATGCCACTTCTGACACCAATTTGTGACAGTACTTTGAGGCATGATAGGCAGATTGGATACACGACAATCACAATACCCTACAGCCTACTTCCCCAAGCCTACCTACTGCGATTGGTATGTCAAGGTAGGAGTCAAGTAAATGCCATATCCAACCGGAGCGAACAGTTCTGCGTGGCGGGCTGCACAGACACTGTCTGTGGTTACCAGCTGCTAGCAGCCAGGAAGAGTGACAGCAGACCTCAGGGAGCGAGTCAAATTCCAACCGCTGTGACAGAAGCACGCTGACAAGCGACAACGGCGCCCCTGCCTCATGTGCGTGCCCGCTACCCCTCCACCGCAGTGACAAGGCGGAGCACCCTTAAGCAACGAGTGAAGACGCAGATCACGCACCATGCTTGGCTAATAGCCACAATACGCCGTCTCGGAAGTCACGTCTGATTGCGGCTCGGCTCCGTGATCATTACTGATAGTCGTGGTGTGCGGGGGATCGAGATGAGTTAGAGATGTCAGAATGCATATCAGCAGGAACTGCGGCATGCAAACATTTACAGCTAGTTGCAAACCATTTACAGTGTATTTTTCACACTGTAATAAAAGGCTAAATGCTAAAACACAGGAAAGCGGTAGGGTTCAACGTCTGCTTCTTGCAACTCCTTGTTTGGGATACAAGTGTAAACGTGATGTCCTTCAATATGACTTTGTTAGGTAAGTTTGAAATAGTAACACCCGAAGCGCTAGACAATTAAAAGCATTGTTCATTCACTCCACAGTCACACACTGGTGGTGGTAAACTACATTTGTAGCCGCAGCTGCCCTGGAGTGGAATGACGCAAACGTGGCTGCCAATCCATGCCAACGGCCTCCTCCGACCACTAAACATTCATTTACATTTATGTGGGCTACGCCGGAGGCACGGTGGGTGATGGACACGGCAACAGTGACTGGGATGGGGGGAAAGTGGTTGGAACCACCAACACTCCAAACAAACTGCTGTGCTTCCGGAACCACTTCCACCCCAGTAAATATCTCTTTTGATGTAACCATCCATCCATCCATTTTCTATACCGCTTATCCCCAGGATGCTTTTATCTCATCCTGTTTTCTATTGTTATTTGTTTTGTACCTATTGCATTTCTCTTGGAGATTAATAAAGTATCTATCTATCTTCTTACTGTGTGAGCTATGAGAGACACCGGAATATCCCCAAGGGGATCTACTGTTTCTATATATGTGTTATGGGATGTTATGCGATATGCTATATGTCATATGCTGTATGTTGTGTATCTTCCTACTCCTGTTCAGACATGTTGAATTGTGTAAGCGTAAAGGTGAAGTACTTCAATGTAACATAATTGAGCATGAACTAAAATATTACCATTAGTTTTACCAACTGTTTTCAAACAGAAATCTTGAAAAACAGGCAACAAGCGAGCGTGCCTAGCTCCACTTTGACAACAAAGTGTTGGGATGCATCACTCGGGTGCAAATGGGAATTTTGTTTGGATGCTTGGTGGCTCTGTTTGTCCCAGAGAGATTGTGTAAACATCATGCATGTGAAGACACTTGAAGAAAAAAAAATCTATTTTGAGGCCTTAAAGCTTGGATTCTTCAGCACGCACACATTTACCGTCATACACATACTTTGCCCTTGTAACCAAATGGTGACCAGAGAGACATTGACATAACCCAGATAATAGGCCCAAAGTCTTGCCTCCACAATTTGATCAATTTGCAGTTTCCTCACAATCGCAGGCACTGCGCTGTCCCCTGCAGCTACCACGTAAGCCCCCCCATGCCACCTCATTCACCCGGCCATGCGAAGCCATCAGCGGCTCGCCACACAGCATGATGCTTTGCCTTTCTCCCCTTTTCCTCCCAAATCACCACTAAGCCCGCCTGATGCCTGCTGCTGGGACACAAACGTGCTCCTGCTCCTGTCAACTCCAAGCAAAGCAAAGGCGGGAAGGAAGGGGAAAAAACGCTGACAGTTTGTCTTGTACCATATGCCACGTGGCAGTAAAGCCCAACTGATACAGCTGGGCCACAGCCAAGGGCTCTCTCTCTTCTTTCTACTCTATGTTCTTCTTCCGTGCCTGTGTCTTGGGCGGAAATGTGAAACAAAATCACTGTCTGGCCTTCAGCAGCCAGGATTTACTGTCTGGGCCCGGCCAGCGCGAAGAGCTGCTTTGATGGTTATTTGTGCAATATTTCAGCCAGCGAGGTGACCACTGATAGCTGCAAGAGCTTCTCCACAGCTCCTGTGAGATTTGCCATTCAGGAGAAACCCCTAAGTCGTATTTCCAACAAAGTCGTGTAGTTCGGCAAAATTTTTCACTGTGAAAGAGCTTGGGAAGTAATTTCATCACATTCTTGTGTTGGGACAGTATGGTAAGATACTGCAAGCTAAAGGGTAACAAATGAACTGATTGTAATTGTAACACATTTCCGCAGCCTTCTTCTTCAATGGTGGTAGAGTTGGACACACTGCAAAATATCTGAGTAAATGGTTTCTGCTTTTCTCCTACAATTAATTGTTTTTTCAAAATCAACTTAGTTCTTGCAAAATTACCCCATTTTTTTGGGTTTTGTTTACATATATACAACTTTATTCAAATAAAAGCTTGACTTTATTCTTGTTAGAGTTGGCATTTTATTCTTGAAACATTATGACATTTTTCTCATAAATATTTGACTTGTTTATCCTAAAATCACTATAAAATCCAGGTTTTAAAAAATATATTTACAACTTCATTTCATATAAAAACAGGCACATTTTTTTCTCCATTGATTATCTTTACAAGAAACCCTGGTGAACTACACTCATACACAATTATGTTGTATATATATATATATATATATATATACATACATATATATATACAGTATATTCTTTGAAAACTTTGATTTTATTTTAATAATATTTAGACTTTTTTAAAATTCATTTTTGTTTAAAAATGAAATTTAAATACTCTAAAATTAACATGAAAGTCCTATTTTCGCTTCTATTCTTCATTCCCGCAAAATGTGTGTTGTTTTTTTTAATAATTAATTTGGGGTACATTTGCGTGGATTCTACCCCAAATTACAAAATAGAGAAAAAAAATCCAAAAAGTGTGCAGTCACAATAATATGCTCTGCTTATTGTTATTATTATTTTGTTATAGAGATGGGTTATATTAGTTTTTATTATTGCATTTTCCGTTTGGTCAGTTTTGACCAAGAAGTGCTGTTTGGTTTAGTTCCATATGGAATGATATTGTTTTTTTGTTTCTATTGTCAAATGTTGAAAAGGGTACCAAAATAACTGACGTTCATGGTACAGATTGTTGGCACCTTTCTTTTTGAGCACCAAGTATGGTTGACTCTACCGATAGACGCAGAGTAGACGGCTAGATTTGAACATCCAGCCATCCTGCCAACACACCTGGCAGTGAAAACGAACCACATCTGGGTTTACCGTTCCAAACCATGGTGTGTCAAACTTAACTGAGCCATGAAAAGGAGGCAAAAGATAACACAAACAGCTTCTCCAAGGTAAGTGTCGCTTTCCTGTGCTGAAACTGCACCACTGGGATGGAATGTAAGCAAACCGTGTTGTTGCTTTTGCATGTAATTGTGCAAAGTGAAGCAAATTTGCCGTCTTGATGTTTTTCACCTCTGAAGACCTTGTCAGTGTTTGATCATTTTCCACGCTGGAAGAGGAGGGTCACACACTCAAATTTCATAACGCCAAGGGTTTGTTTGTCAGCAGGCATGAGTGTGAAGCAACTGCAGCAGCTTTTAATATCATCATTATTTAAGTATGAATGCAATTACTGTGCCAAGGGGAGGGGTCACTAAGGGCTGATGATGCCTGTAGAGAAGCGATAAATAACAATCATCTGATTTGGATTTTCTTCGCATTAAGGACAAGCTTTTCACCAAGAGAGTGCAGTGTTTAGTGTCTGCTTCTTCTTTATTAGTTTTATCAAAGATCTTAAACACACATTGATACTTTTAATCACAAAGCTTTTCTGGTCAAAACCACAATACGCACTGCTGATAAAAATAAAAAAAATAAAACAAAATCAAACAAACCTATGTAATCAGTTTAAAGTAACACCCAAAACTAATATTCCATTTCATACTCGGTGAAAGAATAACTTGACAAAATCAACAATCTTCATCTTAACACAGCTACAGTATCTGTTCATTATCCTAATATGTGACATAAAATTATGACATCATTCTTTTTTCCCTTCTTATAAGTTTACTCTCAACCAAAACAGTCCTTCTCGTAATATGTATTACAACAAAGGGAAAATGACAAACGTTTGATAAAATCGTAACTTATTAACTGTATTTTATTATGTTAGTTTTTTATGCCTGCAAGAACGACAACCTTAAGACCTTATTTTTGTTTGTACGTGAATTCAAAAATGTTTTTTGTTATTTTTGGTTTTTTGTATAATATTAGACGCATAGTGGCGTAGAGGTTAGCATGTTGGCCACACACAGTCAGGAGATCTGGAAGTTCTGGGTTTAAATCTCCGTTGTACCGGTTTTCTCAAGGTACTCCGGCTTCCTTTTACATTCCACAAACGTGCATGTCAGGTTAATTGGCGAGTCTAAATCGTTTATGTCTGTATGAACGTGTGTAAGAATGGGTGTTTATATGTGGCCAGAGATTGGCTGGCCACCCCCTATCACCCAAGGTCAGCTGGGATAGGCTCCAGCATACACCGTGCAACCCTGGTAAGGACAAGCGGCATAGAATTTAAATTAATGATAGCAGTCTCCAAAAAATTTTGACTTGTCAGACTATTACAACTTTATTATAATAAATGTATATATGTTTCTCATGTTGTTGCAACTTTTTTTCACCATATAAAGTACAAAAATAGTAAAATGGTATAATGATGGATTATTAAAAGTGCAATATTTTATAAATAATACTTTTCTAAGTAATAATCTTGTAAAATTCTCATTTTTATTTTAATTGAAATTATTCACTCATACAATTTCTGCTACGGATGGCCCACCGATATTGGCATGAAAATGTAATATTGGTCAATATCTGTACTGTTTTTTCTTCTTATAATGAAAACTGATACAGCGCTTAAAGTGCTGAAGAGCCAACATTGCTGAATTTACTTTAATATGATACCTCATGTAGTACATGTAGTACTTTACAACAGGAAATGGCGGACATCTGTAACTTCGATCTGAGAAACATTTGTGGGCGTGTTCCTATGCAAAGTTTAAGTGTTTATTGACACCTACGCTCACCATAACACTGCTAATGATGATGGGGAAAGCGCATAGACGTGGCATCGATCGCTGAGCTGTAATCAATGTGGCCACCATATTGGATATGGCAAGCGTTGGAGTGGAGAAAATCCCTCATTCCGAAGTCAATCATTATGGAAAGCTCATGATAACATAGTTTTACAAGTCCCACCTTCTATCCAGGTCCCTATAGGCTAGGGCCAGGGCTGTGCCCCCTTCCCAGCCCTGCCTGGTCTATGGGGTAGAGGGAATGTAAAAAAAAAACTGGGAAATAGCAGCTGGCAGACGCAGTAGTATCTGCGATAGACTCCTCAGCAGAATATGCACTGTGTTGGACAATGTTTACAGCCACGCAGAGAAGCTAATTGCTGATGCCGTATACATAAGCATCACAACAGAGATGTGTTAATTCCACGACAGGAGATATGTGACGTTACACATATTGGTATCGGTTGATATTAGAATCGGAAATTGAGAGTTGGACAATATCGACATATCGGCAAAAAAAGCCAGTATCGGATTTATTATATGAATATTACGACTTTGATGTACCTGAAATGTACTTGAAATAAAACTACGTTTTTCTTACATTGTTCCAATCTTTGGTCTTACAATACAAAATGCACATAAAAAAATAAATGAAAATTCTGACTGTCATGTTGCAATGTTAAACTAAAAGTTGTGCAACTTCACACAAGTTCACATAAGTTACTTTTGTAACTAACTTTTGTAATTTTAAGCCCTTTTTCATATATATAAAATTATTTTTCCCATATCATTAGGACTTTTTCTTAAAATTCTGACTTCGTTCATGTAATATGACAACTTTCTTTGGAAAAAGTATTATTCTAACTGTACTATGACAGTTATTTCAATTTAAAAAATATACGTATTATGAATGAATGTATAACTTTTCTATCATTGTTTCACAGAATTATCATCATCCTCCTCTTCCTCCACTCCACTCCAGTAATTTCAATGGCTCCCTAGAGCATGGCACCCAGTTGGTCTACCAAGTTGTTTACTACCAATTGTATCATTGATTAATGTTATATTTAGCATTAATATCAATTTATCAAAGCTGAAAAATCTATTTCTTCTTTCTATCCGCACACCATACAGAGATGAACCACCCTCACTTATTGCCAAACTTCAAACTGGGACCAAAATGGTCACCATTCTCCCTTCTTCACCCTTAAAGAGGACAGTGAAGGAGTGAAAGGAGGGGGTTGTGGAGCGAGGAGTTGATGAAGAAGATGACAGGTGAGTGGCAGACGCCTCCAGGAGCAAAGAGATGGAAGCATGGAGGCGGAGGAGGCAAGCGTGCCAGCCTGCCGAAGTGCAGCATGACGCCGACGGGTGGAGAGATGCCAGACTGGACCTTAGACGCACCTTGATGGCACTGGCAGGCAGATGTGACACAGGTGAGGGCCGGCGTTGGAGGAGCTGGCGGGCTCCTCACAGCTGTTTATTTGACCCTGTGAGACAGGTGCACAAGCAGGACGCCTGGCAAGGCGGAGCACGCGTGTCCATTTGCACACACGGAACGCATAAACACAAGTGAAACCTGGATTTACTGATTGCACTCATGCGCGACATGTTCACAAATTGTAATTCATCTATCAATGGGTGGCATTTCTCAAATCTTAGAAATAAAATCTCAGCAGCTTCAACAATTCTATGCTTCCAACTTTGGGGACCAGCAGTTGATGGTGGAAACATGACAACTGTAAAGAAAGACACTAAATCAACGTTTGGTGACATCAGCATCAACCCACAGAGAGCAGTAGTGAAGGTATCACTTTCTACTGTTCATAGAACACTTCATGAACAAAAGTACAATGCCCACACCAGAAAATGCAAACCACTCATGAGCTAATAAAACAGGAAGGCCAGGCTAAAAAGTTTTTGTGCAATGGTTTTGATTATTTTTCCATCTTCTCCCAGCTGCAAATAGCTTGTTTTCTTCCATAGACTGCTTCACAATTTTCATGCAGTCCACAACCAATCAGGTGGACCTTCAACAACATCCCATCCGCTTTGAAAGTGACTCCTCCACTGCTTGAGGTGACCGAGGCTATCAACCTACTGAAAAACAACACGTCTCCTTGCGGAGACGGAATCCCGCACTAAAACCCGACGTCAGAGCACTGGAGTGAATGACCTCCAGTACGCTGATGACAATGCGGAGCCCTGCCATGACAATGACCGACTCCAACAAGTCACCAACAGCTGGGTATCAACGTACCCAGCCTTCGGACTGACAATGAACAAGAAGAAAACACAAACACTCCACCAGCCATCCCCTCTCGAACACGCTGAATCCGACCCCATTATCATTGATGGAAACCCGCTTCAGCAAGTCTCGCACTTCTCATACTTGGGCAGCATCCTTTCCAGCAGTGGGAGCATTGACGAAGAGATGCAAAATTGTGTCCGCCTCTGGGTATTTGCCAATAGGAACCTCCGAGCCTCTACTTAAATCGCCGTCATCAGTGCCATTGTAATCAGTACCCTCCTATACGCGTGTGAAACCTGGACAACTTACCGTCACCACCTTAGAATGCTTGAGCTGCTCCACCAACAATTTCTCCGCCGCATCCTGAACATCACCTTGGAAGAGAAAAAAATGAACACTGAAGTCCTGGAACGAGCTGGCATGTCCAGTATTGAGGCGATCATCAACCACCACCAGCTCTGATGGACAGAACTCCTTGTTAGGATGGAGCCCACTAGATTCCCCAAACACATTTTCCATTCTGAACTTGCCAATGTTTCGAGACAACGAGGACGTTCAAGCGATTCAAAAGCTGCTTTAAATCCAACCTGAAGGCATCTCATCTGGAACCAAAGAATCCCAAGGCTCCCACAGCCAATAAACCACTCTGGAGAGCGGTGTCCCACCAGGTCTGTGACGACTTTGAGTCAAGTCGGAGAGAAAATGAAGAAGCCAAAAGGAGGTGTAGAAAAGAGCGTGAGAGGGTCATCGGCAAGAAGGAAAGCCAATCATTCAATGCCATCGCTGGGATCCCGATAGGAAAGGTGAAACCTGATGGAGTCCCACCATTGTTTCGAGGGGACCCAGAGAGAGACAATTCTTCAGATTACATTGTACAGCCGTCACTTGCAATATGGTGGTTTAATTATTGCTCCGTCGCTATAGCGCGGTTTGATTGCCATTTCCTGGTAGACAATGGTCTATTATTAGTCAAAACATACTGAAATACAAGTGATATGTAGCAACTGAGTCGCCAAAGAAAGTTCCTAGTTTGTGAATTGTTCACTTACAATGGCAATAAAGTTTTTCTGATTCTGATTCTGATTCTGATTCTGGTCACTGGGCGGCAGTAACGACACAAAACATTGAGACATTATCTTACATTACATTACATTAACACTGCATTAGGGGCTGAAATCAGAAAAAAGTAGTAAAATGCTACGCTTTCCCCCAAAAGTCATTATCCACCTGTAGCGACAAACGCCTCACCTCGAGTAGACGCCACTTTTAAAAAGAAAAGAAATACCCCTAATAGACACTTGGTATCAACAGCTACTGTACCTGGCCAGCTAGCATCCAGCTAGACTAGGGGTGTCCAGACTTTTTCCACCGAGGGCCATATACTGAAAAATCAAAAGGTTGGCAGGGACACATTTACATTTTCTAAACCCACCCACGTAGATATGCCAAGACAGGCTGTTTACTTAAAAAGAGCCTGCATTTCAGCTTGCTGTTATCAAAGCGTGTTATTAGTACTGCCCTTAGCTCCTTACACTTTTTTGCCCGTTTTTCTATTTTTTATTTTTCGACAACATTGACCTTTCTTCTCATGACTAATTTTCCTAAAATTGCAACTAGCGGCAATAATACACCGTATTTTAGCTATAACATTTCAACTTTATGGTGTTTTGATTGTCCTAATATTTTCTATGTATTCCCATAAAATTACTGGTGCTTTTTTTTTCTATTTTCACAGTTTGTTTGTTTCTTAAAGCCCAAAAGAATAGCCGAAAGCGATAACTTTACCCCGAATAGATGGTGGAGACCAGCCACCTAGCATGTAGCTAGCATGTAGCTAGCAAGTAGCTAGCATGTAGCTAGGATGTAGCTAGCATGTAGCTAGCATGACAGATTCCTTTTAAGGGATGACATAGTGTGTGTCATTTCCAGCAATGCTACATGAAGGATGACAGACAGAAAAAGAAAAAAACAAGAAGGTTGTTGCTCCTCTCTATGCAGATGAGCTATAAATTAATCACTAGTGTGATATTTTATTCAAGGAGGCCGGCGTAAAGCGAGCAGGACACCCATCTGTCTCTCATCTCTCTAGGCAGCCATGTCATGTGGGACGGGAGCGCCTGCCACCACCCATCTTTCTCTTTCTTTCCCTTTCTGCTCAGTGTCACTGCCACTCACCCGCCGCTCTGATGTGTTTGTTCCCCTCCGCCTCCATTAACGTCACTCTTGGTCGACATGCGCGCAAATGGAACGCCGCCCGCGCCTTCAAAAGAGAAGAAGGGAATGCTTCATTTATGTTTCAGGTGTACACGGACACATGGAAAGCAGAACAAGCGTATTAGATCTATATATTTATCTCCTGAAGTGGGTCGGCACCAAGAACCAAAGGTGTGGAACCTTGAAGATGTCTGGCACAGACCGAGTGGCGAGGTGCACAAGGGGTCAGCACTCTCAAAGGGTGCGACCAATTGGATCATGACCCATGAAGGACAGATATGGACAAGGGATTTAGTCGGAAAGGTCGCACCGGGGTCAAGGAGTGTCTTGCATTCCAGACTCCTAATCCTCTCGTCGGCAGTCTGGAGCGACGGCCCTCTTGACGCTCCGTACGAGCGTGTCCGTACACACAAAAACAAGCGCTCCTTTTTCTATCCAGCACAGGATGTGGCGATGGAGGGGATGAAAAGTGAGACTACGCCTACATTTTTACTCCGAAAAAAAAAAAATCACTGTACAAGACAATTTTAGTGCATCAGAAATCAGAGTTAGGTCAAACCAATCACGCACTTACTGTTTGTCAAAAAGGACTAAATAGAAATGTGCAAGTGGCAACAACATACTACAAAATATAAAATAAAACCCTAACTGTAAGGCCCTTTTGGCCAATCAAATGCAGAAAGAAAGTAATCCCAGGCAAAGGCATATTTGAATATAAAGTTGAATGATATATTTGGCACATGTAAAGATCTTCAGGATTATTTTAGCCAATCAGATGCCTGAAGAAAGTTATGCCAGGGAAAAGGTACAGTAAGAGAAATGTCAAAGTTACGCTTGAAAATGATGACTCTCCATAATTAAAAAGAATAATAAATAAATAAAATCACGTATAACAAAACTAAAAACCATCATTTTAACAAAAGTACATAACACAAATAAAATGAAATAATGTCACAATAATACTGCCAAAAATGTAGTTCATGAACAGTATCGCACTACAAGCAAATGCTAAATAACCAACGTGTCGGTTGTATGGCCTAATGTATGTAGAAATTACATTAAAATAGAAAATACCCGCCTCATCCACATCATCTGTCACACAATGCTTTACAAAATTACAATAGGGGCACCAAAAACCCGTAGGTCATAGGTCAATACTGTAAGCTATGACATTGACTCTGATTTGTTTGTGTTTGTCTCATGTTTACTGTAGTAAATCGAATGTGTTGCATGCTGCATTAAATGTTATGGTAATAAATATCGGTTATGTATATTATTGTGTCTAATCTCGGTGCTGAGATGAAAAAGTCGTCTGCCTGCAAGAGACAGCGTGGACTCTGGTTGCCCTCTACGCTTTAAATCCCTGACCTTCCACTTATCCATCCACCTCCTACTGGGCCATCCAGTTTCCCCCCATGCTGAGACACCAGAGTGCCGTGGATGTGGGTAATTTGTCAGGGCAAGCCAACCCCACCCCCTCTGCTGGTGGTATACCTGTGTGTGTGTGTGTTGGGGAGTAGGGGGCTTTCCTCCATGGAATCCCTCCAACTATGTCGCCATGCAGTCCAAGCACTCCCCCCTCCCCTGCAACAAGTCAGCATTCCGTGGCTGCACGAAGTGGTGCTGAATGGTGTTGGTGGCCGTGCATTAAAGCCTGGTGAGCTCAACAATGCAAGACATGCGACGACTCCATACACTGTGTGTGCCCACTAATGCCACGCTGGTGGCTTCATGAGATACCAAATATGGTTCCCTAACCGTTTCTATTCACTTCTACTAAAAATTACAGGTTTTGTGTTAACCTTAACAAATTGTGGGTTTTTATCTTCTTGTCATGAGACTTTGTGCAAAAATTGACATTGTACCAAGATTTTTGTTGGACAAAGCGCCAGGAATGGCTTAATATACATAGTACAAATCGTTAGCTCTGATGGAAAGGGGGCCTGCTATCACTAAAGTCAGTACATTTAGCAGTATTACATACTAATTGCATTTTCAGTATTGCAAAATTTAACCCGTGTGCCATGGCAGCCCAATTTCTGAAGACTTTTGTCGGATTTTGTACAAAATCATACTGTTTACATTTTGTTAAGAGTCTATTAAAAATTGCAGGTTTTGTGGAAACCATGAGAAAATTGTGGGATTTTCCCTTCTTTTTGCAGGATTTTATACAAAATCTGAAATTGTTTTGAGAATTTTGTAGGATTTCCTACAACGAGTCATGAATTACTTAATATCTACATAAAGTTAGTTCCAATAGTATCGCAGCCTGCTATCACTACATTCAGTAAAATTAGGTGCATTATATATTTCATTTTCTGAATTGCCAGGACAATGAATCCATGCGCCACAGTAGCCCAGTTTTACAAGACTTTAGTTGCATTATGTAGAAAATCATGCCGTTTCCAGTAGAAATGTTGTTGAGAGTCTACTAAAAATGACAGGTTTTGTGACAGTCATGACAATTTTCTAGGATTTCAAACAAAAGCTGAAATTGCAACAAGAATATTGCTGGATTTCAAACAAAAAGTAATGAAACAGTTTATATTTGAAATTATTGCTCTCCATGGAAGGATATTGAACAGTATTTGATACAAAAAGTAACTGGCGCGAGGCATTTTTAGGACAGGTTTTACGTGTCAAGGTTAAAAGTTGGGCTGTGTGGCAAGCATTGCAGCTTTTCGTGGGGCTTTGTAAACACATGTACATTACATCCACATACAAATTTGGATTGACTAAGCGACGTGTGGGGGGTGAACCTGTAGAGATTTACAAACCGCACCACCCGCTCAAAACACTGTGGCCTGGGTTGCACGTAACGCGGCAGTTTGTGTGCACTAACAGACACCAGGCAGGCCTCCTACTGTTTGTTTTGGAGTGGCCCTCCCTCTGCTAGTGCATTACCCCCCCGCTCCTCCTCTTCCACCTCACTTCCTATTCCACTCCACCGTACCAAAGAGAGCCAAATAAAACACAGGCTAAACATAATGTAGCAGCATGTCAGTGGCGGGGGCCCGCAGCAAGGCTGAAACATGAACCAGCGAGCACCAGCCATTAGGAGCAGCTATGATTTCTTCAGCGCCCGTATGTCGTCCAGCGGCGGCCTGGATGTATGTGAGCCAGCAGCAGATTGACGAATGTATCCTGTGTGGCTGAACATGGCGCTCAGTGGACCAGAGAGAGAAGTCCCAGCAGGGGACTACCTCTCTGTGAAACCCCCGCGACCCCCCGGGGCCTACTGCACTTCATCAATCTCTCTGCTGGGAAAGACCTGCCACTGCAAAAGCCGGTTTATGGGAAAAGAGGGAAGGATGAAAGGAAAATAAACGCAATCCAGCAATGAAGTAGCTCCATGGGCGTCAAACAGGAAGAGTGGTATTGTTAGGTTGTTGGTGCATTGTTTGCTAATATACAGCATCACCTCTATGAAGGTGTCACTAGGCAAGCATTGAATTCAAGCGGGTTTTTTTTACCCTTAACTAGATGTTTTCATTTTACACACTGTATTTTTTTAATACATAGAGTATAAACATTCAATAGAATATGGTTTACAAATATTGTCTAAGGGTGCACGGCGAATGAGTGGGTAGCACATTGGCCTCACAGTCAGGAGTTTCAGGGTTTGAATCTCCGTTGGGCATCTCTGTGTGGAGTTTGCATGTTCTCCCCGTGCATGTGTGGGTTTTCTCTGGGTACTCCGCTTTCCTCCCACATTCCAAAAACATGCATGTTAGGTTAATTGGCGACTCTAAATTGTCCATTGGTATGAATGTGAGTGTGAATGTTTGTTTGTCTATATGTGCCCTGCGATTGACTGGCGACCAGTCCAGGGTGTACCCCGTCTCTCGGCCAAAGCCAGCTGGGATAGGCTCCAGCATACCCGCGACCCTAATGGGGATAAGCGGCTAGAAAATGAATGAATGAAATATTGTCTAAATGTAAAAATTATGTATATTTTGTCCAAATGATTATTATTACAGTGACACAGGCAGTGCCTATTTTTACCGTTGGTAAAATATGGTCCTCTTTCAAATGTTCGTCAAAAGCTTCTTATTCCTGTTAGAATCAGTAAGTAAAGTAAAAGAAAAATACAGACACTGGCCTGACTACATCAATGGTAATGCAAGTGAGCAAATAAAGTCACCAAATATGGTTCCCTAAGTGTGAAGAAAGTTAGCTTTGGTCATATTTAAGTAGAATATATGTATTTATTTTCCTCAAAATGCATTTCTTTATGAAAATAAGATTTCTATGAAATCACATATTACAATTACATTACCACTGTCAAATGTCATGGGAGTTTCCATTCAGTACACCATCACAATTTGATGACATAAACTGCAAGAATACAAAGAAAATCTGCCCTTACAATGATAATGCTCAGTTTTGATTGACACTGGCAGAGGGGTGTGCAAATGTATTTTATTGTAGTTTGCAGTAGAGTACAACCCGACGAGCTGCTTCAGAAACGGCGATAAAAGAATACACGTATTATTTTTAGGGTTCTATGAAAAATATATAGAGCTCATTTGACAAAAAAAGATTGCAGTTGTTATAGAAAACAGATTTATTTTCGGCGTTTTCAGATTTCAGAACATTTCAGATCGTGATTGTAGAAGCAGAATTTTGCTCAAAACTACTGCAATTAGTCAAAAGTCATCTTCATTTACGTGTTCTATAGAAAAAAAATGTAGCTTCTGTGAAATGGTAGCATGTTCTCATGAGAGGTTAGTCGGGATTTGCACAAAAAATATTTATATTAATATTCGCCGGCAACTGATTTATTTTGGCCGTTTTATGAAAAAAAATGTAAAGGACGTGACATGTTCACGGCAGAAATGAGTGGGATTGGACCAAAATATATTGCAGTTATTAGAAGAAAATGACTTACGTTTCAGGTTTCTATGAAATGGTAGCCTGTTCTCATGATAATTAAGTTAGATTTTGCACAAAAAATATTGTAGCAAACCAACTTATTTTTAGCATTCCATGAAAAATCGAGTTACATGGCAGCCTGTTCTCATGACCATTGTGTATGATTTTGTGCAAAAATATAAACGTTATTGCTAGAAAACCGACTTATTGTTACGGTTCGATGAAACATTACTTTTGCGTGACATTGTAGCATGTTCCCATGAAAATTTAGTCAAATTTTGTCCCAAAATATTGCTGATGGTAGAAAACTGACCCATTTTTTAGGGTGTAGTAATGGAATATATTTTGAAGGGTTTTTGTACAGTTGCAATAAGACACCTTAGTTCTTACGGCACTCTAGTCTGTTCTTTGCACGAATTTGGCGCGATTCTAAACAAAAAACAGCTGTGTCATCAAAAACTGCTGCTATATCAAACTATGTACATATTTTAAAAATATCAAAAAGTTGTATTAAAGGGCACGTGTACAAACAAAACGTTTTCTGTTGCACAAAAGTCGGTGATGTCCAGCTGGTTGAAAGTAGAGTATATCACTCCAGGTGCAAGCAGGAGGAGTGGTGGCGCTCCGCAGCGAACGCACACATGTAAATGTAAAAGTGAAGCCTGCAGTAAAGGCGGCCAAGGTGAGAAATAGCTGGCCTCCTCTTGCGTCCACCATTACTCCAAGAGCTGAGAGACATGTTAGGAATTTCTCACGCCTCTCTCGCTGAAGCCCTCTGCAGATACACTCACTAGGTTGTGTCAGCAAAAGCCTCGGAGATCCCACAGTGAAACGCTCCTTTTGCTGCGGAAAGGGAGAATAGGCCGGAATGTCCTGTAGCTGGATGGACAAATGCCGGCTTTGACAATGGTACCGGCTAGAGTCTTTTGGGGGTCATCTATTCCGGCAAGGCGGCTTCAGTCTTGGCTCCTTCAGGGCGAGAGGAAGCCGTGGAAGGAAATGGAGCGAGCGAGAATGAATGACCCTCGCAGAACGAGAGCCGGAGCTGGTGAGGAGAGTTCGTTTACGGTGCAATCAGCATTAAGGAAATTGGTTTGCACTAGTGCTGAGAGTCGAGCCAAGTGATTGATGCTAAGCTAGGCAAGCGGGGAAGGAAGCGGCGGAATTAGCGGCAGGGCTGGGGCACAAAAAGCTGTCAACTACTTCCTGGTCAAGGCACAGTGTGAAGTAAGTCTCCTGACGCCAGCCCTCGTGCCAAACTGGCAAGCATGCACCTTTTCCACTGTAAAATATGCAACCATAAGACATTTGCTAGATTTTATTCGGAGGGTACAGAATCATTATTTTAATATGAGTCATGTGGCATAGAAGCCTGTTTTCACTGGAATTTAGTAGTATTTTGTACAAAAAGTAACTAGTACGTCATATTTTTAGGATTACATGAAAAAGCCTCTCGCAACTAGTTACATTTTTCACACAATTGTGCTTTTTGTAGCAGAAATTTTGGTGGGATTCCGTGAAGTCGTCAGTTGCATGACGAGCATGATAATTTTGTGATAATTTCTACAAATATTTTGTACACAAAATTATTTTCTATGAATGATTCTGCATTGCAATTACTCAAAACCAGACACCTTCTTCTGTTTGGAGAATGTACTTTTAGGGTTCTATTCGAATCTATGACGTGTGGCAAGCATTAGATCGCTTACCATCGAAAGTTTGTGGAATAAAAAGTGTCCCACTGCAATTACTAACATCCTGATTTCATTTAGGTATATATTAAGGTATATTTTGGCCTTGGAGAAATGTTGTATGATTACTAAACTATTCCACTGTAATAAGCAAAAAAATATTGCAGTTGGTAGTCAAAAAATGATGATTTTTAGTATTCTTTGAAAAACTTTGAATCATCTAGCAAGGAAGCCTATTGCTGGCAGAATTTGGTAGGATTTCACATAGAAAAAATTAAAGAAAACTGACTTCTGTTGGTTTTTGATGGTAGGATTTCATACAGAAAGTAATGTAATATAAAGAGCAAACTGGCTCATAGGTTGCCAGTTACATGACACCGTTAGTTCGTTTGGTACAGTCTGTTCTTGCAAGAATTGTGTAGCTTTCCTAACAAAGAAATCAGTATGTGTATGACAAAATAGCAGGAAAATGAAATTTTCAGGTTTGCACAAGAAAAAGCTTAGGCCATTTTGGCATGAAAGCCTGTTTTGAGAATTCAGTCAGATTTTCTTTTTTTAAAAAAAGAGAGATGCACTGTAATTAGTGGAAAATATCAAAATGCATAAGAGATGTGTCCGCTTGCAGCTGTTCAACGAGAAGTGAATGAGCCGCTGTTCTCACGCCAGCGCCCAGAGCCACATATCCCAGGGGTCGCACCAACATCATTTCCACTTGCTAATGACTACACAAAATCCCCCCCAAAAATAGTCAACATAGCACAGAGTGTTTGGTCACATTTTTGTAGCATGGGAGCATTTTAGCAGAATTTGGTGTAATAAGTGTAACATTTTTCAGACACAACTGAAAGCTTTGCTTTGTATTGCAAATACAAATACGTGCAAATATATATGAATAATTATTTGCACGAAGCAATAACTTAAAATAATTGTAAACATTCTACATCACCCAATGGCTAACAGTCATAAAATGCAATAGAAATCAAAACCCAACGCAGAGATCTACGATGATACATCGTCGCTTGGCTGTTTTTCCAGGACCTGCTATAAAAATCACTTGTTAAAGATCCACTACATGACAAGAGCCTGGTGCCAAAGATCCTGTATACAAACAAGAGCACTTGGGTATTTTCAGTACCAACTGCAAATCCTTTACATGACAGGAGAGCTCTTCTGTTTGTAAGGACCTAATGCACAAAACACGTCAAAGATATTCTATATGACGGCGCCACTGTGCTGATTTTAAGGACTTTCTGCAAAAACGCTAGTCAAAGATCCTCTACATAATAATAAGTGAGCTGTTTCTGATGACGTACCACAAAACCACAATTCAAACGTCCTGTGTTTTTGAGAATCCGATGCAAAGCACCACTCAAAGATCATCCAAATGACAGAAGAGCTTGCAAATGTGGTTTGAACTGAACTTGCAGGCAGGTCTTATGTCATTCAAGGGCCAGATTTGGCCGCGAGCCGCCAGTTGAGCCCTCTAACCTCCGCCTAGCTTCGCCCCCCCTCCCCCCCCATCATCAAAGTAGCCTGTGCACACAAAGCGTCAACGCCACATGAAGCAGTGCAGTCTTCAGGGCAGCGAGTCAAAAGTTGGCTTGCCAACAGTCCTGCCACGTCAAAGATGTTGACAATAGCTGTGTACACGCAGCACAATTAGGCAACATGGCAGCGGGGAAGAAGAGGAGCAAGAGTTGCTTAGATGCCCTTGATACACGGGTGTTGGCGTTGACAGCATTTTGTCTGACAGCTATATCTCTGCCGAAGAACGTCTTACATCTCCTGACGTGAGCTTTAGTCATCGCTGGCTCAGCGGCACAAAGAGGAAGAGGACATCAGCACACGTGGCGATGGGCAAGTGCTCGTGGAGATCGGGGAATCAAAAGAAGGAGCTGACTGCTCACACTGCACAGTCTATGTTTACTTCTGTATACCATTGTGTCATTCCGGTTCCGGTCCAATGTACCGCGCACAAGCAGGACTTAAATGGAATAAATATTCATGCCTAAAGATAGCACATCTAGTTGCCTAGCACTGGTCTCTATACTGGGATTTTCAAGCAGAATTAAATGCAGCAAATAGTACTTCTGCAGTAAGACTAGGGTTAGAGAGATAGTAATACCCACTTACTGATTTTCTCTGTCTTTCTGTTTATTTAGACCACACATAAGACATTGTTGTGATGTTGGGAGTGCCCCTGAAGGCACCTCGCTGTGGTCTAGAGACAATGAGGAAGTGCCGTTGCCAGGCTGAGTTGGAAATGCATATACAGTACATTGGTATAGAAAGTGATTTCTTTATTTTTGTCACGTTTCAGCTCACGAAACAAATGCAAATATTAGTCAGTGACAACACAAATGAACATCAAATGCACTTTTTCAACGAAAGTTTGTATTATTAAGGGAAAAAATCCAAACCTCCATGGCCCTGTGATTGAAAAGTGACTGCCCCTTAAACCAAATAAGTGGTTGGGCCACCCTTAGCAGCAACAAGTGCAATCAAGCCCTTCCAATATTGAGTCTCTCACAGCGCCGTGGAGGACTTTTGGCCCACTCATCTTTGCAGAATTGTTGTAATTCTGCCACATTGGAGGGTTTGCCAGCATGTAGCGCATTTTCAAAGTCATGCCACAGCTTGTCAATAAGATTCAGGTCAGGACTTTGACTAGACCACTCCAAAGTCTTCATTTTGTTCTTCTTCAGCCATTCAGAGGTGCACTTTGGTGTGTTTTGGATCAATGTCCTGTCGCAGAAACCAACTTGGTAATAAATAGATGACCTGATATTCAGCAGAAGTCATAGTTCCATTTATCACAGCAAGTCTTCAAGGTCCTAAAGCAGCAAAACAGCCCCAGACCATCACACTACCACCACCATATTTTACTGTTGGTATGATGATGTTTTTCTGAAAGGTGTCATTACTTTTACACCAGATGTAAGGTGACACCCACCTTCCCAAACGTTCGACTTATTTCCCACAAACTATTTTAAACCCACCATTTTACAACCAGGCAGGATTAAAGTCCCAGCCATCCCCTCCTGTCCCTCCTACTTTCCTCTTCTCTACTCTCCTCACTCCCAGTGGCTCAGTGTCTTGATTTATCTGTTGGCAGGAATTCTACACAGAGCTCGCCATGGTATCCTTACACTGTAACCTTTCCCCCCTCCCCACCAGCTCCCCACACCAGATGTTCCGCTCTCCAAACACGCTAATGTTCATCCCCAGAATCCTCGTGCAAACATATCAGGTGGTCGCTACATGTTTACGCTGGCCACCGGCCGACACGGGCGACTGGAGCGGCGACACAAGTGTAAGAGGGGACAGACGGCGATGTCAGACATATGCTTGGGCCAGCTGACAACACCAAGATGACCTGGAGGAGTAAGTGGAGATGCTGTGGAGAGGAATGGGGAGGGGTTAAGAAAGGAAGTGATCAATAATGCAAACATCAGTGACAATTACGGCGGTATCCATCTATAAACATGAATTCTCCACATCCATACACCCATCTATCCCAGAGAGTGCAGACCAGTCCGCCTAATATGCCTATAAGGGCGTCGGAGCAGGAGATAGAGCAGCAGCAGCCGGTGATGGTGCCCTCCCAGTGACCTCCTCCATGACACAATGAGCCCCAAATGGCAGACATGACCGAGGATCAAGTGCTTCAAAGTGAGCTGGCCAGAGATAACCCCCTTTTGGAACCGGCCCTCCTTGAATGATAAAGTGTAGAAAGGATGTAGCTACCATGACACCTGGATACCCTCATCCAGTGAGCGGAATAGGGATAGACCTTCTTGTTTTTTGTCTTGTAAACTTTCATTAGATTAACCAACAGAGACAAGTCAAAGAAGCTAAGCTCATACACATGATCATTTTGTTTTGTAACGCAACATGGCTGAATCTGAGCAATAAGACTGGCACTGACGCTAAGGCCAACACAACATGAGGGCTGGTTTGTTTTAGAACATCATCAAACCAACATTCAGGATTATGTTAATGGGCGGCGGAGTTCTGCACACAAGTTGAACGGTAAACGCGGACGCCAACACCAACGCAGCAGGTATCCTCCTGCATGGTCCAACGGTGTGTAAGACCGCAAAGTAGGTTAGTAGTAATGCTACTTTCCTTGTTCTACAAAAGATATTATTAAGTCATGTTATTCCACATTGCTGCTTAAAATGTTAAATTGTTTTTAAATGTCACAATTTCTCATAAGAAATAACGTGCAGACAGGAATCTGTCTATGGGTGAAGCTGTCACCATCATAAAACTTTTTTCTCTCTTGCAAAGTGTAATTTTCTATTTATTAATAATAATAATAATAAAACCACCAGCCAATAAATGCTAATTGCTAATAGAACCATTTTGTTTTATAACAGCATGAAACACACTATTGTGCAGCACGCAGCTTTGTGCAATAATGTTTGCATGGCCGCAAATGCCAATACAAGAATAGGAGGGCTGGCGCACTGATGTTGAAGACATATGATGCAGCAGTAGAGATGCTACTCTCATCATAAGAAACAAGTGTGAACTAGAAGGGTGAAGGTCATGCTATTACATACTGTTGCTTTAAAGGTTAGACGGCACCAACAACAGATGCTACGGTGGTGGAAACATGTATTCGGAGCATCACTGTCTAGCAAGCCTTTACATGAACAAGGCTGCCCCTTCCCTTGGCCTCCTTGTAGTCCACAATTAGTCGTTGTTTGCGGCCTACCCTTGCAGCAGGACACGCTCACCTTGGTGGTTATCAGCTACATGCTGCGGGAGAAAAACAACAGTTATTGATTTGGTCTTTCCCCTTCCTGATTGTATTGGACGTATAAAAGGTCTGAGTGGTTCCTTTTTTATTGGATTTGTTGTTTTGTTTTGTTCATGCGTGATGCCTTCCTTCGCTACTAAGCCTTGAGGTGGTTGAATGGATGGAGAGCTGTGACGACGACAGAAAGAAGCGGCCGTGTCTCAGCGTAGGAGGACACATAATGTTCAGACATCTTTCTACAACACCCATGCTTTGCACTGTACTTTTGAAGGAGCGCTACAAAAGAGTAGGGGCGTGGCTACTGGGATTCTTGGGATGGACGGGAGTGGTACCCAGGCCCAGGCTTTTTTTTACACTATTGAATCACACTACTTCTAAATTGTGTTAATTAATAATACTGTGTTATAGTTTTTTATTTATTTATTTTAATTTAAGCTACAAAAATTGGGTCCTCCCTAATATTTTACCACAGGGGTGACCACCCACCTTTGCCCCCTCTGGCTACGCCACTGGTGGACAGCTGTCGACGTATATATTGTTATATTGTTTGGTACTACTAATGTATGTTTGGTTTTGGTGTGCCGCCTGCACCCTTAGCCCCCTGATGTTGCACTACTTGTGGACAGAAACTGAATAGCACCCAGGCCTTTTAGAGCCACCATACTTCTTGTTCGTATTAAGTAGTCCCACTGCATATTTTAGTTTCCCACCCAAACTGGCTTCGTAAAAAGAGTAACCACTCTCATTGCCTCCTCTTTCTACACCTACGGTGGACCCTCGTGGTGTAAACCCCACTTAATAAGGCCACTATATATTTTGATTGTGTTGGGCACTACTACTGTGTATTAAATTTTAAAAAACATTTTACCACCAATATTTAGCGCCCCCATTACATTATACCCCGAGGGTGACAGCCCCCCTTTCCCCTTAATGCTACACTTATAGTGGATACTTCAATTTGTGCAACTGTGATGTAAAATTGCATAAAACTACTCCCTGTATCCAGATCATTATTAAAACTGGTCAACTTGTGCATCAGATTTCTATAATATTTTAAGGGACTCTTGCTCAATTTCTGATGGGATGGGTTGAGACTGAATCAACAGCGCCTCTCCTGGTTGCAGCCATGTAGTGCACTCATCCTTTTGGTCTCAGTTGCTTCAAGATGCCATCAATTAAGTCGCAAAACTGTGTTTATAATGGCTGAAAATGCCACTTTGCTTAGAGGTTGATCGTCACAATTGTGTTTCTTGTTTTAAGTTGCTGCCACGTCCCTTTTTTGGGCCAAGAGGTAAGTTCAGGACCAACCAAAAACCCTTTGCAGAGGGCTTGTCTTATGTACAAGGTAATGTACTCACAAGTACTCACAAAATCTCATGTATGTAAAAAAAATAACAATAAAATAAGATAATCCACGTGAAGATACTGGCAAGCTTTTTGCACAGCACATAATTCTACTTTATCTGTCGTTTCATGTTCAAGTAACGTTAGATACCTTTAATCTCCGGGCCCGACTTCCCCGTTTTATGATGAGCTCATAAGTGGAGAAACAGAAGGCCAAAGCAGCTTTTTCTTTGTAATAAAGCAAAGGAGAAGACCTGTCAGTTGGCAATTTAAATGCATACTAGATTGCTTTTAAAGTGGGTGCCAGTGATGTCCTGCTCTGATGTTAAGGCTTCTCTTGAGGGGTGGTAAAAGCCCAAGAAAAATCTCTTTCTGAATGGCAAAGGAACAAGTTGTCGCTTTATTTGAAAAAAAAAAAGAAGCTGCACATTATCCTCCTGTGCTGATGTCACATTGATTATGCTGATCATAAACTGCATTTGTTTACCCCTCGCTCCCCCGCTGTCAGTCATCTATCCGAGGAGACAAGCGCAAGTCACACTAAAAGCCATCTTTTCCGTGTTTTTCCTGCTTTTTCAGGTCACGCCGCGGCTGAAGACGCTCCCAGCGGAGGCCGTTTTTGCTCAGCGCTCCCGTATATTAATTGCTTTTTAATGTTAGCCTCCTCTCATGGAAGTTGTCGCATACTAACAAATCAACAACAATAAGGTTCTTTATTGTTGCAGGCCACAGCCGTGGCTAAAAGGGTACGCTTGCTGAATAATCCATGCTGGCTGCGGCGGAATGGGGCTGCTAACAGAGGAGTGGGAACAAGAGGCCATTTGGCTTTCTTTGCGCCGCGTCCCAAGTGTCCCCTGCGCCCATCTGTGCGCATGTTGCAAAATGGGACTGTGGTGCGAGCGGTGATGGCACGAAGGAACACTGATCCAGCTAATCCAGCTGAGCAAATGAAGCAATGTGACATGCCTTCCCCGCCCAGTTCCCTTCTTAGATCGTAACTTCAGGAAAAATTTCAGTTTAGCATTCATTATTAATAGCGGAGAAAAGGCTCATTGTTCTACTTGCCTATAAAATTGAAATAACATTATAGCTAACATGCTCTAAAAATGTAGGCTTTTGACGGAAAGCAACATTAAATGAGTTTTTCCTTCTTTTTAACTGTTCCTTTATAAAGTTTGGGAGTTAATAGATGGAAATGCTGACAAAATACAACATCGCTTTCAGCATGTTGGTCATTTTTGTGGAATCGTTTTTCCAACACTCCCCTTAAATGACCTGAAGTAATGACAACAAGATATGTCTAAAATGCTAACGTCATCGAAATGATGTCAAACTATATTTTCGTATTTTTTTTTAGCATGTTGAATGTGGAGTGTGTCGCAACGAGACTCCACAAAGTTGGCTGACATGCTGCACCAGACTTACAGTTTATAGTTTGCCTTATCAATTTGATATTTTGATATGAATTCAGAATGATGTCACTTGATATACTGTAGTTTTTGCTACCCTTTTAAAAATTATGAAATATTGTATCACGACCAGGGGTCCTGAGGTCTGACACAGAAAAATCCAAACCCACATTAATATTGATATTTACTCATAGTATTCATTATTTATGATAATATTTTATTAAAAAAAATACTGTTTTAGCTCTGTTGTTTTTAATACATTGTGTTGTTTTGCTAATTTCTTCCCATTTTTCCTGTTTTTTCCTCATTTCATTTCTACATTGTACCAAAAATAAACGTTGCTAGGCTCATATGCATTTTGGACACAACATTTTGAGCATAGCAGCATGCTAAATTTGCGATTTATTGCTCTAAGAACTTTATATGTTGATATAAATTTGAAGCATTATCACAATTTGCACTTGTTCTCACAAGAAATGAGTGCCAATAAACAACAGAAACTTTTGGTGGCTTTGGTGTTTTAATCTTGCATTACTCATACAGTAGATATGACAGCAGGACAGGCATAGCCTGACAAACAACTGCTTCGAAATTATGCCCCAGCCTCTTTGCAGCTAGATGTTGAATTTTTAGCGTGGTGGCCATGTTTGTGGAATGCGTTGCAATAGGATTCCACAAACATGACCGACACGCTTAAATGAAATAGCTAAATGTTGCATTAAAACCACTATATTTTGACCGACAGTATCAACAGCAGCAGCAAATTTCGGTCAAAATCCATTTCATTTCTGAACATCCACTGGATAGTACAACATTTCCGACATATTTGTAGTTTTGCATTGCTGAAGCGCCTACTCACTACTAAATTCCCCTGACCGCATATTGATGATGGCGTTTGCTTGAAAAAGTCGGGTTTTGCCTCCTTGGATTAAGCCTGAACATTGCGTTGACGACAGATTATGTGTAGTGGAGGGAGGTTGCAGGGGGTGGGATGGTGTGCAGCACAAGGGGTCGTCAGTGAGTGTTTGGAGCTTGAGTTACAGGGCCAGCATCTGCCATCCGGTCATCAGGCCCTCATATCCATCACTGGGCCATGGCGTGGTGCAGCCCGGCGTTTGTAAAAACACCCAGAGGAAATGGAGTCTCTGGGCCAGACAAGAATAAAATTAGCTTGATGACTAAGTTCCTCCTCGCGTCCCAGCGGGAAAAGAACTCTGCCATTTGTTTTCATTACTTCCCTCGGCTAGGGAAGCATGGCCCACATTATGTGTATGTGTGTGACTTTTGTTTGTGTACATGCATCCAAAATGGAGCGTTTTGTCATTTCCACTACTGGCTTTCATCAAACGCATTCCTCATAAACACAGCACTCCCATTATCAAAGTGTCATATTTGTGGAGGTGACATTAGCTGTTTGGACGCGTTCCACCGTGCACCCCTCGTGGCTCGCAATATTGCCTGCCCTCTGCCACTTTGTGTTTTTCTTCCTTGGAATATCTTATAAACACACATAAGTAGTAAAAATTGATTTGCTCGCAAATTCATTACCACGCTGCTATGACCTAACATTGTGAAACGTGCATACAGTTTATTTGTGGAACAGAACAGACCAGAATTTTAAAAAGCACAACTGTACTGTACATTATTGTATTGTAATCTGTAAAGTCAGAAAACTACTATTGCATTGAATCTGATTAAAAAAAACAACAATGCACACTTTTAATTTGTTATTGTTATATTGGCATCTGGATACATTTCCATGATCAAATATGAAAAAAAGATATTTTTCAAAACATGCTTCAGTGGAATCTCTCTGTGAATGTTCTGAACTCCTGCTTCAAAGGCGAGTGTTGTATTGATCAGGATAAAGCACACCATTGCAGAGGACTAAGTGTATATGACTCAAATTCCTTAGACAACAAACTACCACAGTTGAGGACACATTTGACTACACACTGATTAATTAATATGAAAATAGTTAATTATTGATATGGTAATTTTTTTGTTTTAAAACAATACATTAAAGTACATGACCTCCATGTTTTTGCCATAGTTGCGCTACAAAATGCGAATGGGGAAAAAAACAGAGCAATTTAGGCACTCATAAAAATTTCCAACACGGTTCACTCCTCCCCCTCCAAAGCTTCCTGCTAGCTTGAGTTCTCCTCTGATTTCAGATCAACATTTGTCATAAATATGATTGTTTTATTAGATTCAGTTCCAGAACCCTCCCAGTCTCATGGTTTTAATTGTCATTGCTCACTCAAGTCAAAGGAAGCTAACAATCCAGGTTTAAGCCCTACATTTGCCTCGCACACTTTATTTTATTAAACTGTATTTTATTAAAGTATTTTAAAGTAAAAAATGTATATGTCCTGACCACAAAAAAATGATAATAGTTCTTATGAGTTATCTGGCTAGCTTGCAGCTTGAAGGCTGAAATCACGTCCACATTATCCACACGGTTTATACATACTGTATGCTTAACACACTTGCACAACTTGTAGGAGTAGGAAGGAACAAGTGAGCATATTATTCAATGACAACACAACTAAACAGAAAATGCTGTTTTTTAATTAAACTTTTTATTATTAAGGGAAAAAAATCCCACATGGCCCTGTTTGAAAAAGTAATAACTGGCCCCGCCCTTAGAAGCAAGCAATCGGAATCAAGTGTTTGCAGTAACTTGCGATGAGTCTCTACAGAGCTTTGGAGAAATTTTGGCTCACTCATCTTTGTAGAATTGTTGTCATTCAGCTACATAGGAGGGGTTTTCAACATGAACCGCCTTTTTAAGATCCTATTCAGGTCAGGACTTTGACTAAGCCACTCCAGAGTCTTCATTTTGTTTTGTTTTTTCTGCCATTCAGAGGTGGACTTGCTGGTGTGGTTTGGTTTTGGGTCCTGCTACAGAACTCAAGCTGGCTTCAGCTTGAGGGCACTAACAGATGGCCCGACGTTCTGCTTCAGGATTTTTGGTAGACAGCAGAATTCATGATTCCATTTAACACAGCAAGTCTTCCAGGTCCTGAAGCAGCAAAACAGCCCCAGACCATCACACTACCACCACCATATTTTACTGCTAGTAGGATGTTCTTTTTCTGAAACCAGCGTTACGTTTTAAGCCAGAAGTAACGGGACACACACCTTCCAGTAGGTTCAACTTTTGTCTTGCAAGATCACAGAATATTTTCCCAAACGTCTTGGGGATCATCATTATGTTTTCTGGTAAAATGGATACAAGCCCTAATGTTCTTGTTGTTCAGCAGTGGTTTTTGTCTTGGAACATTTTTCATGATGGAGTTATGAACATTGACCTTACCTGAGGAAATTGAGGCCTGCTGTTCTTTTGATGTTGTTTTGGGGTCTTTTGTGACCTCTTGGATGAGTCATTGCTGCGCGCTTGGGGTCATTTTGGTTGGTTCCTGGGAAGGTTCCCCACTGTTCATGTTTTTGCCATTTGCAGATAATGGCTCTCTGTGGGGTTTGCTTGAGTCCCAACGCTTTAAAAATGGTTTTCTAACCTTTTCCAAACTGATAGATTTCAATTAACTTCTTCCTGCAGGGGGGACAACAGAGTGGGACATCACTTTTTCACACAGGGTCATGTAGATTTTGATTTTTTTCACCCTTAATAATAAACAGCTCAAACATTTAAGTGTGAAAAAATAAACAATCAGGATGCGGCAAACACTTTTTCACACCACGGTATATCTCAATATTCATAACTGTCAATGGTAAACCCTTGCATCTTATCTTATGTGAGAGTGTACAGGTGTACACATATTTTTGGCCAGAGTTAACTAGGCACCGAGCAACATATGAGAATCCATTTAACTTTCAATACATACTGCAGCCCTTTTCACTCCTCACGGTGTATTAAATGAGGTTTGTGTTGACTGCAAGGAAGCGGAAGGTACTCCTATTTGTAAACACTTGAGAAACAAACACCATATCTAATAAAACCACACAGTTTGTTCCACAAATGCATGGCCGTGCTCTGAATCCAATCACCAATGGCTCCTCTGCTTCACTCTCTCGGATTAGTTCCAGCTTTTACCCAGGGTGCCTTTTAGAGATGAGGTGAAGACATCTTGTAACCCTTTAAAACATGTAGCATTAACACCTTCCGCCCTCCCCTGTGTAAACCCCACCCTCCAACCCTCGAGTACTGACCCGCAGCTCTTTGTGATGCAGCCGTGTGTCTGTGTGTGTGCGTGTGAGCGCGTACCCGTCCGGCCACCAGCAATTGCTTTGGTTGGCCGGTCACACCTCCACTGGGAGGAAAGGATCAGGAAGGAGAAGATTGAATGTGATGGAGGACATGAAGTGCATGCACGTGCACAAGTATGTGTGGGAACTACTTTCTAGTCTGTATTTATTCAATATCATAATTACTAAATGATTTCTCATTAAAGTTTTAACTATTATGAATTACATGCCTAGTTCTTTCATCTTCACAAGCAGGATACTAATTTATTATATCCAAATAAAACAATTGAAGGCTGATTTTGTCGTGTTATAATGCTGTTTTCTTTGTAAGTAAAGCCTAGTGGAAATGATGCAGCAGGTGAGCAACTATGAGGGTGTAAAATATGTAATGTGGCTTTTGTACAGTTTTGTACATCCAATATTTACATACTGGGATAAATCTGGTTGTATTTTGTATATCCAGATGTGACACATGTAGCTACACTTGTGAATAATTTAAACATTGTCATTAAACAGTCTCCATTAGTGAGAACCCGGGAAACCTGCATACTACCAAAAATCATCAAATATTCATGAGCAACGTAAAGAAAAAATGGTCATGTGATGACACATAATAATCCAGTCTGCAAATTCTTCACTATTGACCAAACCGCATCCATTTACTTTATATTATTCGCTCCTTTTGCCTAAATTATTGCAGCAATAAGCCAAGGCATGGAGTCAATCAGTCTGTGGCACTCATTGGGTGTTATGAGAGCACAGGTTGCTCTGATAGTGGCCTTCAGCTCTTCTGTATTGTTGGGTCTGGCGTATCACATTTCCCACTTGACAATAGATTTTAGATGTAGATTTTAATTGACATAGATTTTCTGCGCTGGGAACGTTTGGCAGAGTCTCCCATTCGTCGAGTCTTTAACTCTCATCTTCGGCAGAGCTTCGCCTGCATCTCGAGGGAGGGCATGGATATTGAGTCCAAATGGGCCGTATTCCGTTCCTCTATTGCTGAGAGCTGGTCGGTGCCATTCGTGGTGGCAAGCCCCGAACCCGATGGTGGACACCGGGGGCTAGGGCTGCTGTCAAGTTGAAAAAGGAGTCCTGTCAAGCATGGATGGCTTGCGGGACTCCCGAAGCAGCTGACAGGTACCGGCAGGCCAAGCGGCACGCTGGTTCAGCGGTGGTCGAGGCAAAAACTCGGGTGTGGGAGGAGTTCGGTGAGGCTATAGAGCACGACTTTCGGTCGGCCTCAAAGAGGTTCTGGCAAACCGTCCGACACACATCAGAAAGGGGAAGCAGCCCCCAGTTCACAGTGTTTACAGTGCGGACGGGGGCTTACTGACCTCGGCTGTGGATATAGTTGGTCGGTGGAAGGAATACTTTGAGGCCCTTCTCAATCCCACTGACATGCCTTCCGTAGAGGAAACAGAGTCTGAGGATACGTACGTGGACAGTTCTATCA